>BGPR01002173.1:0-22354 GCA_013235015.1 Araneus ventricosus | reverse complement strand
CTCACCACCCTTCATTTTCGAGATATCGCAAAATAAAATCAGCAGAATCCCTCAGCCTCTACAGTCGCCAATTTATTTCGCCAAGTTGCGAGCATAGCGACAAGATACTAATATTATGGACAAACAAGGGATTACAGCCTTTGTTGCTTCAAATCCCATAACCCCCTCTAATTCAAGTTCAATGGACAAACATCTGGTCGCTTAAGGCGGCTGGTTATGTTCTTAATTTATAAGTATGCATGGGTATCTAGCCTATTTCTAACCTTTATACAATTCAATATAACTATTCAAAGATTCAAGTTTCAAGAATATTCTTACAAAAATCGAATGGTGGGTGTACGTGAATGCAGTCCAGCAAGCAGAATAATGGAGAATGAAGGTCCAAAGTGATTCTTAAAAGACGTTCGCACTCCAAAGACGTTACCCGTCGAATCCTACTGCATATTATTTATAGAGTTCCTGACAGGGCGTGACATCACATGGAAATCTCTGGGGAAATCCGGATCTCGACTCCTAATAGAAATATCGAGAAAACTCTAGCATCATTAAGGTCCTTCTTTTTGGCGTCAAAGTCGCCAAATTTGTCGCCAAGTCGCCAAAATGGATGCTAAGTTTATCGCCAAGGTCAGGGGTTTAGGCCCAGCTGCCGGCGGCATTCCATACGTACCCCTGTAGAACTCTTTTCCCAACCATAAAAACAGCCAGGCAGGAAAGCGACATTACATTTTCGTAACAATATCCCCTCTTCGTTTAGCTTCTCTTAGAGAGAATCTAAAATTCAACTATTTGCAATGCTGACAACTTTCTGAATCGTAACGGTATTGAACTGGAAATTTTACTTAAGTTGTCCTATACATCTGGCTTTGAAGTTATGAAGAAAAAAATTACTCTACGTTTTGCGCATACGCAGTAAAGCAATATTTATTAAACATACTCATATTTACTTTACTATTCAACGTAGTTATTTCAGATTTTAATGCAATGCGTCTCTAACAAATTGTCAAGTATTCAGTAAGTTTTGCAAAATTTGAAAGAAAACACTTCATGTTATAAGCAAAAAACATGAAAAAAAATTTGGGATGTTTTAAAGAAACCTTTATATCTTCCCGAATATTCATGATATTTTTATGAAAATGGCTATAAGCATTGTCCATAAAAAGCAAAATGATTGCTGAAAGTTTCAAAACATTATCAGCTTTCTGTGAAACGGGATGGGCCCACATAATTTTCGTCTTCATCAATTTGTGGATGGTCCACTAAATGTCCTAGTGACAAAATCTTCACTGTAAAACGTGAGCTCCCCCGATTCTACATCCTACGATTCTCCACAACTGATTGCGAACCATTATATTTAAATTAACTCCAAATGTTTCGAATTTTAAAAATCTTGCAGTACTTTTGACCAGTAGTATAACTTCAGATCATTTCTCGGCCTTGTAGCTAATGTCAAAGTGCTGTGACTTCGGAAAATATTACTCGAAGAAAATGATTTTTACGCCATCTTAAGATATGAAGAACTGTTTATTCACTGATGAAAATTTGGTATTTTTTTAGAGAGATTTCTTAAAATTTCTTTTTAATTGTGTCCGCGGAAACTTAAATACATATGAATGTGTTGAATATTTTCACTGAAAGATGTGGAAACGCGCATGTGGATAAACACAACTAAAAATGTGCCTAATATTATTTTTATTCTGAGAGACAACCTGCAAGTAAATAAATGCAATAATTAAAAATTTTCGTAGTACTTTTATTCAGCGTGAATAACAACTCTATGTTAAAAACTTTGTAAATCTTCGCTTAACAAGAAACTCCACCTATCTCAATTTTCCAAATTTTACAAGAGAAAAACTGGAAATTTTTTTTTCGCAACCAATAACGAATATGACGACTTTTTTCACATCGGCATATCATGTACGGTCTCATGTTCATAACAGATCTAAAAAAAACTATATTTGTTTTTGATAAGAGGATAAAAAATTCAGATTTTAAAATTTGGAAAATTACCCATTTTTTTCTTTTGTTTTAATGTTCAGTGAAGAGAATGGAATATGTGTTTAGGAAAATAACTCCTCGCCGTTGACGGATTTAGTCCAAAATTTCATCCAAATCTGTAGTTTTGATGCCCCACATGCCAAATTTCATACAACTACCTCGTTGTGCTTTTCCACTCCTTTATTTTTAGGAGTGAAGAAACGTATGGAGCTTAGTTATTATTCAATTTTTTTTAATCAAAAGTTCAGGAAAACGCAAAAATGGTTTATGTAGTACACAAAAAGGTCAAGAATGCAACTGTAAAAATATCTTTTCAGAAAGCTTTCATCGATGTATAACGTTCATACGATTTCGCTGCTCCAGCTAATTGGGATTCTAAATTCGTGTTACAGATGACATTATAATATGTTAGTAATCCGACAATAAAAAGCCTCCTCGAAAGTGTTCGTTATCTGATCTGTTCGATAATAGTATCTTTATCTGAATAACTTAATTAGTGGAATAAAGGAAAAAAATTAATAATAAATAAGCTTCCCCGAAAAGTGTTCGTAATTCTATTTGTTTGGTATCCGATGCACTCTGTATCGTCACCTGAATAATTTATTTAGAACAAGAGCAATAAACAACAACAAAAAAAAATTGAATAAGATTCTTTGAAAGTGTTTGTTATTAGATTTGTTCGTTAAAAGAATGCCACTGTATATTTATCTGAATAATTCATTTATAATAAGAGGAATAAAGAAAAAAAATTGAATAAGCTACCCGCAAAAGTTTTCAGTGATAAGTGGTATTCTGTTCGATAACAGAATACCACTATACCTTTATATGAATTACTAGCTGATAACCCGATGTTGCTCGGGATCCATATCTTTTTATATCGCCACCTCCGTCTTTTTTCTCCCCTACAAATATTGTCACTAACTTTACCCAACAAAGTAAATCTCCTTTGATTTTTTTTCTACTTAAATTAAAACTTTCAAATCCAGCCTTTTTATCTACAAACGGTAAATAAACAATACTCAACGACCATATGACAGTGGCATTCCACTTTTGATTGAGAAATTAACAGGTAGGGCGGCATCTCTGCATCTTGCGACTTGAAATCTGGAATTCTACCATCCCCTTGAGAAATAAGGCTGTGGTGACTAATCATAGGACACAAGTGTTGCTCTTTCACGTAACGCATTTTTACGAAAATCTAACTTCTAGTCACCTTCTGTAATTAAGATTGATATAATGAGAATATGATGGAAGAAGCGTGCTGTCGAGGCAGTTAAGACCCGCAACAGGTTGTTACGCTCTTACGGCCTTATTCACCATCCGTGGTTAAACCATGATCAGCAGTTAAAAGGGAATTTACACGAACAAGCGAATGCTGACCGAAATGATCAACTGGATGTATACCCTAACTGGCGAGTTGGCGAGAAACTCGTTTTGCTAGAAGGCTGAGGGTAATTTTAAAAATCGCCAACAACAGAGAAATTGAGATACCATGCCAAAATAGCAACCCACTAGCGTATACATTTGGCGACGCATTTCGGTCAGCTTTCGCTTTATGATAGCAGAACCGTCATTTAACTGCTGATCATGGTTTAACCATGGATGGTGAATAAAGCCGTTAAAGAAGAAGAAGATAATGAGAATGTGTGAATTTTATATTCAGAGAAAATAAATGTAAAGATACTTCAACTCATACCGGGCCCCATTCATCATGGATAAAAATAAAATACTCTTGAAGAAAAAGTTTTCCTCATCCCGGGTCATCGGGTCTCCCTGTGGGCTCGGACCCCGGGGAGTTTTCCCCTCCTGCCTCCATCTCCCTGGGGGAGAGCTTGAAAAAAATCCAACTTTTATATTCACTACTCTTTATGATTCGATTACGCAGTTAAATATTTTTCAGGAAATAAAGGCCATTACTTTACATATACAGCAAACTTTTGCCGATCGCGGATTTTCAGAACGCGATTTTGCCCATTAATAGTTTCTATTTAAATTGTCCAACACTAGAACTTCATTCATACTCGTTACGCTGCAGCCGCGTTACCGAATTGAAAATAAAGCCAAAGAAATCGTAAAATTGAAAAAATAATTGTCGGCGAAGGATTTTCAGATATGGAAGAAGGGGAAGTCAAAGAATTAGTCGAAATCGAAAAATGACAAATGAAATATTGGATGATCTTGAAACACCAGCCAATAGTGAAATCAGCAATATTTAAGAAGACAAAGTGCTATTAACTCACAAGAAGTTAAACGAAATTTTAAAAAAGGAATGGGAACTGTCTGGTTTTTGCAATGGAGATAGATCCAAATGAAGAAAGAAGAGGACAATTTATGAGAGACATTAAAAAACTATGCTTTTTAAAGCGAAACTCTTAGAGTTGCGTCAGGCAATGTTCCAAGAGAAAAAATCACTGGCTCTTTTTTAATTATGCGTCATGCCCTCTACTTAATTAAGCAATAATAAAAATCTTTTCAATTACCTTTTGTTATATTTTCCCCTTTTAATTTCAAACATACTCAGATTTTTAAAAATTATATAAACTTTCTTAATATTAACTATATCTAACACATTTTTGCATAGAAAACTAAGCTTACGGAATTCGATTTTGCCGTGCACGCCATTTGTTATACAAATACAGAAGGTAAAATCAAATAATCTATTTATAACGGAGAATTTTTTAAAAAGGAATAATAACTCTATCTCGGTTTAAATTTTGTTGTGACAATTATATGAGAGTATCATCTCCAGGGCCGTCTTATACATTGGGCTAGTTGGGTTGTAGCCCAGGGGTGCCATTGGTCCAAGGTACCTAAAAATTTAAAATATTGATTTTATTTTAACTTTAAACCAAAATTTTTTTAATTATAACTTTAAATATGTTAAAAGTAAAAATGTGGTTAAGGCTTGTAACTAGACAGCCGTTGATTTTGTAATATTACGTAACATATACAGTAGACTCTTTCTAATCCGACACTCCCACTAGTCCGACGCACCTGTCGGAACATGTTACTTGGCGATGAGTGATTCTTTCCTGTTAAAACTTGAAACCTTCCCCCTTTGAATACAGTGCAGATTTTTTTTTCTATTGCCCCTCTATAGTCCGGACACTCTTTATAATCTGATAGATGTCCGGCCCTATATGTGTCGCATTAGAGAGAGTTTACTGTATATCATTTTTAAAAAATATTCATACAGAGACAATCAGTGAGGAAATCCTAAACTATGCATGTAATAGAAGTTACCTATACTATCGATGGTAAAGTAGGTATCTGCACTCTGATACCTAAAGTCAAAGTAGTGCGTCAGATTTAGTTCTTTAATCATATTTTAGACCCCTATATTAAAGAATATAGGAGGTCATGTTCCTATTTGTGGTTCTGATGGCCTGCCAAACTTCTCTAGCCCAGGCGCTTAAATTTGTTAAGACGGCCCTGCTCATCTTCTTATTCTAAATCGGAAGTAATTTCTCCCTTTTTGAAAATCTAATAGAGTGTCTAACTAGTGGACAATTATTTTCTGAAGTCCTCACTCGTATTATACTTCGGAATGTCAGCTTCAGATGCACTTAGAGCATCCATTTTCAGATTCCCTAGATTTTAAGATGGTGGTTATTTCGGGAGGAAGAGCTCCCATAGCTTTGGGCTTACTGGCAAAAAAAGAGTCTTCCTCTTGGCCTAGCGTTCGATGTGTGATCAAAAACTGTCAAGGGTGGCGCCGTGCCTTCAAGGCTAAATCTGGACATTCACGAGCACTCCACACCATTCCATTTTTCAGCCCATCCGTTTACGTAGGTCATTCATGGGCCCCTCCGCCGCCAAGCGTCAGCTACGCACTCTCCGATCCCCTTCTGCACCTACTTCCCCCTACCTTCAAAACGTGAAAACGCCAGTTCCGATTTCATCTAGAACGAAAGTCTCCTGCTCTCCCACGTATCTACATGGTCGCATTCCAGAACTGATAGCTTGGAAGTCCAAATGGAGTTCATGGATTTCAAGACAATTTGGATATCCAAACTTTCCCCCGTCCACCACGCCGGTGCTCAGCGGAGTTTAGCATTGACGACTGGTTGTGGCATTGAGCCGCCGAATTTTCGTGGAGCGGAGCGCTTACAACAGGCCGAGTGAAGACATTTTTCAGATATTAACCTTGAGCTCTCCCAAGGGCGGATCCAGGAATCCGTTAAGGCGGGGGGCTACGGTGGAAAAAAATTTTTCCGTGTTTTTAATTTTTTATTTTTAAAAATTACTTACGGGATTTAATTATTAATTTGAATTTAATTAATGTTCCATTAATTATATTTTTATTAATTCAATTTTAATTAATTAAATTTAATTTATTAAACGTATACAAGGATGGATCTAGGGATACTGTGGATAAATTATTTTTTGAATTTTTAACTTTTACTCAAAAAATTTCGTCCTCTTCACAAGATTGCCAGTTAGTCCCGGCCAATCTCCTTGACTTTTTCTTATAAAATATGTCAATCACATCTTCAATAATGGCCTTTCTATCTTTATGAATGTTAGCATAAGGAGCCCACTGAGCCTCGTGTGTCTCACTGAACTGCGTAAATATAATTCTCGAGGTGCTTTATTGTAGAAAAACTCTTCTCTATTGTGCTTGTCATCATAAGTATCGTCCCAAATATTTGAAGAAGAGTCTCCACAGTCGGAAAGAAGGAGCTATATCGCATTCTTTGAGAGTTTTAGCGGTTGTCTATGGTTTCCTATGAACATTTTCACATTTTGTTTGCCATATTTTGAATTCTGATTTTAATTGAAATTTCGAACTTTAAAAAAGTACCTGTTGTACTTCAAGGCTGCATGTATAATATCATTGTCGCAGGAGATTGCACTCTTCGATGGTATAGAGCCTTCCAGAGGTAAAATCTCATAAAAGTTTGGATTAAACAGTAACTCACGCCCGGAAATAAAATGATTAAACAGTAGTGGCTCGTCAGCTCAGAAACAAGCAATGCTACAAAAAATTTCTTTGGTACTGGGCGGTGGTGTTTTCGATAAACTATACAGTGTCGGGACTCTCTAACCTTGACAAAAATCTCCCTGGTTGAAGGAGGTTTTAGTAATTATTTCTTGTTTATTTCTCTCAAAAAAGCGGCATTCCGGCTCCACAACACCCGTGGTACTGGGGTTTCCTACTTAAAGACGTTTGAACAATGTTCCACTCCGGCATAATGCTATCTACATGGAAAGTTGTGAAAATATGATGTCTTGAACCTTGTTTCAATGTTAACATCGTGAGATACACTCATATCTTATAATCAAGCATAATTCGTAAAATGCAAAAAATTTTGGAGTTAATACAGGTACATTGGTTCACAATCAGTCGTGGAGAAGCGTGGGGTGTACAATCGTGGGAACTCACGTTTTACAGTGAAGATTCGGTCACGAGGACATTTACGGGACCAACCAGAAAGTAACGAAGATGAAAATGATTTGGGCTCAACCAGTTTCACAGACAGCTTATAACGATTTGCAACTTTCAGCAATGGTTTTTTTTCTAGATGACATAATTGCAAGACTTTTCGTAAAAATAGCACGCACATTCGGGGAGATATAAATTTTTTAAAAAGAAATTTCCCAATATTTTCGCATGCTCTTAGTTTATAACTTGCAGAGCTTTGTACCAAATTACACGAAAAGTAGAGAATGCGTTTCAAATATTAGCGAAGCATTGTATTAAAATATGAGTAAATACTTGGAATATCAGAGGAAATATGGGTAGTAAATAATTTTTAACTGCTCATGTAAGAAATACGGGGTATAACTTTTATTTCATAATTTCGTAGCCAGATATATAGGGCAGCTTATATAAAAATTGCAGTTGAATTACAGTAGAGTCTCCTTACAACGAAGTCTCCCTACAGCGAATTTCTCCCTATAGCGAAATTTTTAATCGGAAAGTTAAATAACATTCAAAATATTCTCCCTATAACGAATTTTTTCAGACCTTATCTTTTCGATTTTTGTCATTTTTGAAGAAAGTTGCTAATTTCTGTGCACACAAATCGCTCACACGTGCCTGTTTTTGGAACCACTCGCATTGTTCATTCCAGCGATAACACATAACAATAGAATGCTATGTGTAGGGTAGTGCAGTTGTGGGGACCTGGGTTTCTACAGAGGGAGCAACATTTCTACGGGTCAAGATTCCAAGAATCGGGGTGGAGTAGGGGTGGAAACAGCAAATGGATGTGACAATACGCATTTTATGTTTATCCGTACTAGTACACATTATTCTTTAAATTGGTGAATTGTCTTCACTTTTGAGCATTTTGTTTATACAATAAAAATTAGTATAATTGTAACAAATTTATAATAAATATTACTTCATTTTTAATTGAAAGTCATAATTAAATATTTTTGAACTTACAGCACATACTAAAAGGTTTGTAACATTTACTTAAATAATTGCAAAAATCTCTAATCTCCGTATAACGAAATTTTCTCTATAACGAATTTTTCAACTGGAACCAAGCGATTTCGTTATAGGGAGATTCCACTGTACATCAAAAATTCAGAAAGATATTGGCGACGCAGCAAACTGAATTTCCGTTTCTCTCTAAGACAGGGGTGTCAAACTAAAATGCAAGCACGGGTCAAATAAACAAGGACTAAGTTTACGTGGTCTGAGAAAACAATAACTCAGGTTTATTTTGAAAATACAGTATAAAAAAGGTCAACGGTAAAGTTAATGTTTTCTTCCTGACATTTGGCATCTCTCCTCTGCTAAAATACTTCCTACTTCGGAGGATATCTTGTCAGCAGCGGCTATTTTCAAAATTGATCCAAAGTGAATGTCAGAAATTTTGGATCTTACATGGGAATAATTCAAAAGTGAAGTTTTCCCTTTCAAAAGTGAAAATAATTGCTCGTACCAATTATTACTTTTAAACAAGGAAATAATTTCATATGCCAATTTTCGACTACTTTCAAACCTGGATGACTAATATTTGTAAAATTCAGGCATCCCAACTTCAATGAATTTTGCCTTCAAATCTGATTATGTAGATATTGAATTTATTCCAACGGAGAAAATTGAAGAAAACAAAGAAATTTTTCTTCCTCCTTTTAACTTTATTATCGGATCCTAAAATATTCGCTGTTAGTGGCAGGGGAATTGGTGCGTCGATGTAACAGAACTAGTAAGTATTCATTGGCGAATGTTGGGGTTCTTTATTAATAACAATGCATAATTAGGAGTTTTAAAAATTAATCTATGACATTTTTACTTTCTCGTATACGAAATATACAAAGAGAAAGTATTGTAATCGTCAAAAAATTCGAACTCGAGATTTTGACGGATCTCCACGTTTTAGACCTCCCTGAGTCCGAAAAACACAATTTTGGAATTATGTCTGTGTGTGTGTCTGTCTGTGAACACGATAACTCGAAAACTATTAGAGCTACGGGATGAAATTTGGTATGTGGTCTTTGAACATAATTTGTAGGTTTCATCAAATTTTGGACAAAATCCGTCAACGGGAAGTCTGTCTATTTGTATGTCCGCGGTCATGTGAACGCTATAACTCAAAAACTTGAATAGCTAAATGGATAAGATTTGGTACACAGTTTTATCGTTATGAATGTAGGTCCGTATAAAAGTTTGGACCAAATCCGTCAAAAAAAGGCGTTAAAATTGCATATTCAATTTCTTTTAATCCGATTCTTATGCGCATGCCTATTGGTAGCAATCTGTTATTGTTGTAAATTTTATTTACAACAATAAATAATGTTTTCAAGCATTAATTGTTAACAATTTTTTTATTGTTGTAAATCAAACCGATCTCATTATTTCAGCAAATCTTTTATTCACACGCTTTTGCAATTGTTACGGTTGTGGTAGTATAAATTTTTTTCTTGGGAATTCAATTCCAAAGCAGAATTTTCGCTTTATTATTCACTGCATTGCCTATTTTATCGCGCCTGCTTCAAAGTAATATTTTTTTGAAACGTGGCAACAGATATTTGATTTCAGGTTTGTTTGTTTTTTGTTTTACTTTCTCGTATACGAAGTATACAAAGAGAAAGTATTGTAATCGTCAAAAAAAATTCGAACTCGAGATTTTGACGAATCTCCACTTAGAAAGTATACGGGAAAGTTTAGGGGAGACCACTCCCACTGGTTATTAAAACTTTTGTTACATACTGATGTGTTTGACGGTTCATGAAAATATTCTCTGTGGGCCGCGAGTTTGACGCTCTTGCTCTAAGAGAAGCCCTCCCCCCCTCCGGATCAGCCCTTAAGCTCTCCCACTCATGCGCCGAAAGTTATAAGGTCGTAGCTCCCGTCACTTCCGTACAGTAGAGCTTTGAACAAATGTGTGTAATGTGTTGTCGTCGCATTTATTATGACAAAGAAAGTTGAACTGAAACTGCGATCGATCTTCTTGAATCATAGTCATAAACTCACGATTCATCCTCTGTTACTCTCATTTTCCAAAAAGTTCACCTCATTTTCAGCACATTCAAGAAGATCGAATGCATCAGAAAACAGGTCTTCTTTTTGGTTTGCAGAGACAAGTTTTGTCATAAACTTGGCAGACACACGTCTCATACCCGAATCTTCAGTCAGAATGCACTGAACTGAACAACAGCTAATGCTGCACACTTCAGATAGCCCACTAATAATGATTCGACGATTTTCACGCACAGTGAAACACACATCTTGGAAGTCATCAGTTTCGATATTTTCGTGCCATCTTGTAAACGTCTGAACAACTAATATGATCTTGCGCTCTCATACAATCCTCACCACAAACTTTCTTCAACTTTGCAAGAGTATAACTACAGGTATGGGCAAGCTTCTGACAAAATTGAATGCAGATTCTCTGCCATGACAACTGCGACGACAACACCGTACACACAACTGTGTAAATCTCTACTGTACAGAAGTGGTGGGAGCTACGACCTTGTAACTTTCGGCGCCTGCGTAGGAATGTTCAAGGTCAATATCTGCCAAATGTGGGACAGGGTAGACACCTGTCAAGATATCGATTGATGACACTTCATATCTAGCCAAGTTCATGAGTCACGTTAAAGAAGAAGTGTGGCATCTTCTGTTGGTCAAAGCGACCTAAGTTGCGTTTGAGGTTGAAGTCTTGCTTAGCTCTAGTATATAGGAGTAGGTTTCGTCATGGATGATTTTAAGAGAAATTTGGTCTAAATTTGTGTTTTGCTTGGGGAAAAAACTCCAGAAGCCATCCGAATCACATCGAACAATTCATTGCTCAAGTGCATACCACTGGTATTGCTGGTTTAAGAGAACAGCCAGTGGATAGAACTAGGGATGTAACGAATATTCTGCAACTATTCGGTATTCGCCTATTCGGCCCTTTTGCCAAATATTCGGTATTCAGCCCTTTTGACAAATATTCGGCTGGTCGAATACTAAGCAGATATTGGGCTGAATATTTTCAAGATAGTATTTTTTTAAAATATACTATTAAATAATAAAACAAAAAATATTTCGGAATTATATTTCATTGCATTTTTTATCCGAATAATCTCCTAAAATTTACTCAGTTTTAAGTTACATAGTACGTCAATGTATTTAATAAGCTCACATGTCATTTATCATTGTAAAGTCTGAAATTATGATGCAAGAGCAATCTTGCTCTCTTGCGAAAGCCAAACAGATATTCGGCTGTATAAATTCAGATAATATTTTTTGAAATATATATTTAACAAAGAATATAGCAGAATTACATTTCAATACATTTATTATCAAATAATCTCCTAACATTTATTCAATTTTAAGGGGGCGAGTGAGCATTATCAAGTTAAATAAATTTTAACCCTTTAACTGCAGGTGCGGTTTATAAACCACATATATAAGAAAGTATCCTCAGTTGAAGGGCTAAAGAAAAGGATAAATGTTTTACTGGGTAGTAAATAGAAGTGAAGAAGAATATATTTTAAAGGAAATGGCTTAACATTCTGACTTGGAAAAAAGAATTTTTTTATAGTTAAGTAAAAGACATAAAAGATGAGAAGAAAGTTTTAAATTCTTTTAAGGTTTTAATAAATTTTCTAAAAAAATAAAAATCTTCAAAATATAATCTAATGTATCCATAGATAAAATTATACTATTATAATTTATTTAGATTTGTGAAAGCCACATTGTCTTATATACTACAAAAAATGCATCAAGGTGTTAATGTTTAATAAAATCAATAAAAAATAATAATAAGATCAATTTTATTAATCTTTAATTTTGATTATTTAAAATTTGAAGAACATTTTATTTACCATCAAAAGTGTAATGTTTTTATAAAGTAGATATTCGGCCTTGTATTCGGTCTGATTTTTGGCCGAATATTCGGTGTTCGGCTATACGGCCAATTCACTATTCGTTACATCCCTAGATAGAATTCATAAACTTCCTCCTTGTATTTATATTCCTCAGCCATATTGTGTCTTAATCCGCAAGGCCATTGATGGGCAGATGCTTTTGTACCAGCATCTGTAACTGCGATGTTGTTTGTTGCTGGTACTGCAGTTATGAGGGAAAGGCAGCAGTGGTAAATAAAGGAATACCTGGATGACATAAATCAAAATGTTTTTAAGGAGGTTATCAACATTTTTTCTTGCTTATTTTTCGTAAAAAAGAAAGTAGTGCCGGAACTGTATTCCGAATTGTTCCAAGTCCACTACACCCCTGAAAACTAGGCAGTTTGGGGAATCTTATGAGACAATTTATGTTTGCTGTTGTTTCTGAATTTAAAAAAACTAGAAAACGAATATGTCAACAGATATTTATTCTGCGCGACTTCGTGAAGTTGAAAATATAAACTCAAGACTGGATAAAAAATATCGCGATTGACTTAAGTTGGCTGCGATATGATCTTCCAAATTGATAGCTCCGGAAAATATACAGATACATTAATATCGAATTATATAAGGATAATTCCCTTCCAATCCCTCACAAGTAGCTTCTTAAAAAAGAGAGAGAGAATTTTCCCAAATTTAATGAGTCGAGTGTGTTTTTCTTTCAGGTGCGAGTACAAGACACATCCCACGAGTACCCGAGGTGTCACCCACGCGAGAAGAGTTCCCCCTTCCCCCAGCTGAGTACTCAGGTCCAGGTTCGCCATCTTTCCACCGCTCACCTCAGAGTTCGCCTCCCTACTGGCCGCCACCACCTCCTGATTTTGAATCACCACCGGAATATGCGACAGTGAACAAAGACAAACGTAAGATAGTAACCTTCTAATTCAGGAATCTAGTAGTATGCAACAAAGACAAAGGATCTTGTTGTTCAAGAATTTAACATTAAGTTGTACCAAAAAGCACAAGGAAAAAAATGGAACAAATTCTTAATGCTGCTCAAGACTAGTTCGGTCGTACTCTTTAAAGATAGAACAATGATTATAATCGAAGAGTTTACTTCAGTTAAACAAATATAAACACAGTGTGAATAAATTTTTAGCCAACGTTGATTCTTACGCCCATAAAACAATAAATCAAAACAAATACTGTACTAAAATGCAAATTTCCTTCCTTTAGCTCTTTTAATTCTGATTGCAGTGGTGGCGAGTTGGGAGGGGGGGCAATCGCTCCCTACTTTTTGCTGGAAAATGAAATTTTTATTTCATTTTAGCTGCCTAAAACCAAAAATTATTAAAAAGCAATGGTATCTGGGGAAGCTAGCTAATTTTGTAACCAAATTTTTAAATTTTGTTGTCGACCCCTGTACTCCGGATACTTTTAGATGTCTATAAATTTTTTGCCCCCTACTTTTTCAACCCAATCGCCGCCACTGTCTGATTGTATGTAATATGTACCAAACTTCTATTTATGCCATTTACTCGATGGTATGTTTTTTGCAGCACAATTTCAAATAAGATTGCTTTGCACTTGTGAATAAGTCTTGCACTACTAAGATGTTTTAAGCCAACTGCACGTGAAAGAGTTAAGTATTGAATTGAACTCACAAATGGAAAATTATACATCTAGTTATTATTTGGACTTCACACGGTTTATCTTTATCTGAGCAATATATTTATTGCCCCTCATTTTGGGCCTAAAAGGCGAATTTTGAAGCTAATGGGTAGAAGTATTTCCTTAGAATGTCCTTTGTTAAACGCAATAATTTTCTTATATTGTGCATACTTTTTGTATAAAAACTAATAAGCAAAATGTTAAATATAGTTCTGTACTTTGCAAGTGTAAGAACTTATTATCGAATTACTGATATATAACAGCAGCAAGTTTGAGATATTTTTACTCTGTTTATATTACCAAATATGTGAAGCTAACTTTCTTAAAATGCTTTTATTTTATTCAGATTCCCAAATGAGTCCACCTAGACAAATAGAACTTGACCAAAGATTCGAAGAAAACGGTCCGATCACATTACCCAAACCTCACCTCATCAGCCGAAAAAGCAACGAACTACCTGTTTCTAAAAACACTCAAATGTCAACATTCACCGAAATGAAGCAACACGATGAAAATCTGGAAGGATATTCAGAGAGATCTTCCACTTTACCTAAATCTCAGACTGTGTCGCCATCTGCCGGAAGAAATCAGCACGAAGTTCCTGAGGCTGGCCGCGGATCCCCCTTAAAAGAGAAAGCGAAAAGGCATTCCGATGCCCAGATCAATGAGGCTGCTTACGAACTTTTGCAAGAAGAGCTCAAAAATTCTATAGCTCAAAAAAGGGGATTGAAAGTTTGGAAGAAGATCACATGTCCCGAACACGACAAGACAGATTGTTACTACATTACTGCAAAGTCACCGCAAACAGAGGTTTCTCATTGGTTGAAATTGAAAGGATTCTCTGAGGAGTAAGTTTTTTCTGTTATTTATTTCTCATTTAACCCTCTGAAATCCAGTATTGTGCAGATGAGGAAAGATTCAACGTGATAGCACGGCAGCTATTCATAAGCTATACTCCTTTTTGAAAAATAATTTTATTGTCTATCGCTAAATGCTTTGTCTTTTGATATTAATAAATTATAAGTACTTATAGTGTTAGTAACTATACCCATGGACTGGATTAATGGAGTCATTTCGTTTGACATCACATTCACGTGATAAAATTTATTGTTCATATCACTTAAAAACTTAATTACATGTTGTTTTATATCTTCCGGGGACATCAATATATTCTATTACAAAATCACCAAGACGCATTTGAAATATATCTCGCGAGCATGCTTTGACCAAAGTGAATCAATTTATGATCACGAGATACAATATAATTTAAAATCCACTGAAAATCTTAGAGGAGCAAAACAGAAGTGACGTCGTATCACAGCTTATGATGACTCGCAGACAGACGGTAGATGAAGTACTCAGTCACGTTTGTTAAAGAGATTGTGACATTTTGTCAACTGACTCCATTAGATTGTTAGGAATTTCCGACTTTGTCGGAGGTTTAATTTAGTTTAGTTATATTAACGTCTCGTTTTGAAGCAACACGAGGGCTATTTTGGGACGGACTTCGTAATTTTGAACCGCAGTCAGATGACGAAGACGACACCCTCTCTCGAAGCTTCTGCACCACACCTGTGGGCGGAGTTTGGCCCCTAAGTATGATTTAACTTGCAACAGGCCCACATACACGGCGGATGTTTAGTGGAATCGGGTTTCAAGCTTGGAACCCTCCGGCCCCAAAGCCGAGACTTTACCACTATTCCTCCGCGGCCCCACTTTGTCGGATGCTTTCCATGACTCCAATTTAGTTGCCACCAGTTCGTCCTGCGCTGGGATTTCAGGATCATTTTCACGATTTAGATAATGAGAATTTAATGGAAAAGTACTAGTTTCCTTTTACAAGCTTGTTAGGTACTCTAATAAACGGAAATACCTTAATTATTTACTTCATCGAAAAGGAAAAAGCGGCCGATGCTATATTTCAGAAGTGAGCAGACTTGAAACATGTGAATCACCAACTTCTTAGTAGCGCACAACATCGTTTCAGGAGAAAAATATTAATAATATGTTTTATTCATTTCCAACATTTGTGTTATGTTCATATATTTTTTGTTACTCTACACTATAATATCTCTTTCATTGTCTCCTAAATTTTACTAGCAAGATTTTAAAATTCCAGTAAACCTAAAATATGTGCGCAAATGACAAAAAAATTAGGAATGTGCAGAAAATCCACCATACGTATTGGAGACACAGCCAATTTTTCATACACATCAAAACTAGAAATTAAAGAATTTTGTTCTCTCGTTTCCAAGGCTTTGCATTATTATTTGTATAATGTCTTGTTTCAATACATTTATGAATCGTTGTTTTTCTGAAATAATATTAATTATTAACCATTTCTTTCAGAGCTATAGAAATCTTAAAGCCAATGACCGCAGAAATGCTGTTTAATTTGAAGAAGCCTCAGCTGGAGAAATATCTCGGAGAAGAAGGTTCAAAACTGCACAATTACCTTGTTGTACAGAAGAACATGTCAGGAGTAAGTCTGTTAAAGTGTACTAGTTCTATATATATATATATAGTGTTACAGTTTTCAAAAACTTAAAAATAAGTGAATAATTACCCCTTCATAGAAAATAAAGATATTTCTCAGTAATTTATTTTAATTTAAAAATATTTTAGTACATCTCCACCCAAGAATAAATTTTCAATGCTTTCTTGTCTTGGAAGCATTCACTGTGTCATATTTATAAACATGATTTTGAATAAAGCAAAATTTAAGCACTCTAGAGGGCTCTGCCCCTTGCTCGCCAACTCCCAGAATGACTGCGTAGCAATTCTCCCAGGTTTGCTATATAAACCCTGCTCGCTTCGCTCGCTACAATGTGGACACTCTCTCATTCTATCAAAATTTGTTGAAGATCTTTTTCTTGATTTTGTAAGCATTCAGAAAAGAAAGTGAGCTTTCAGATGAAACTAACGAAAAAAATAATGAAAGTGCAAAAAAGTTAAATATGCGTTTGAAGATATATAAACGAGAATCCTAAAAACAAATCGGTAAGACTTAAGACAGCGCTGAGGTTTCGTTGCCAAGCAACTCGCCATAAACGCACCAACTGTTAAGAAGCTCGCAAAACGGAAATAAGTTTCAGTTCTACCACATTTGGCGCATAATCATCCAAAAGAAATTTCATTTTGGTGACCGTACCGTATTCTTAAATCAGTTCAGCAAGCTGAGCATGTTGAAACGTATTATTTGTTCTTCCTGAAAGTATTTCAAAACTTTCTTTAATCGATTCATGTGCACGCTGAATTCGTCTTCTATTATTGTTTCGATATTATCTAACAGCACTATTGATATTCATTATTAACTCATTGAAAAGAAGACTCAAACCAAACCCACTCATTTGTTTAAGTTTGGAAAATGAAATCACGTGATCTATCGATTACTATAGATGTTGTCAAATCCTATAGCTAAATAACGCGATTTTTGGGAGCCGCACAAGAGAAATATTTATATAGATTCTTTTAGCTCAAATTTTGGAAAATTGGTATAAACTAATATTTATATTCTAAAAATGTTAAATCCCTTCCCTATCTTGGTACCCGGGTTCTGAATGACCGTATCGGCGCGATAATAACACGTCATTAAGGTTGCTTTTTGTAAAGCGAAAGATGAAATTTGACCTCCGAGGAAGGAGGTGATTTGTCTGGCTCTGGTCTTTTTGGGATGCTCGAACTGCAGTGAGCTAAAGATCTCATCTTTTAGTTTGTTTGTAAAATATAATAATTTTTTAGTTAATTGTCGTTAATGGAGAAACATCACAGTGACCACAGAAGGAGAAGTCCGACTGTTTACGATCTGGAGAATATGGAGGCCAAGGGCATGTCCAACGCTACTAATTCATTTTCCTGAATACAAGGTGGTCAAAAATTATTGGACCCATTTCAAAATTAATGAATTAAAGCTAATAATGTTACAACTACGTTTTTTTAAAAAATGAGGACGCATTTTTAAGTTTTTTTCAGATAGATAACGCGCCGTTACGGTGGTCTAGGTAGTCGTAAATTATTGGACATCTCCCACTTTTGAGAGCTATTATCTGCGAAACTATTAAAGCTAGAAGATAAAATAAAAGCATGTAATCGTGGAGAATTTTGCTCTCTTTAATTTGTTAAATCAGTTGCATTTCAAAAACTGAATAGTTTTCGAGATATTCAAGAAAAACTGAAAAGGAAACCAGAAAACGAGCATGGGTTTCTGTGTTATGATTAGATTTAGGTTTAATTCAAATAGGTTTATTAAATGCAATTAACCTAATTAGTCATCCCAGGTTCGACCTTTGTCTAATAATTATTTTTGTTAATGTAATCAATTTAATACTCAGAATGCACACAAAGAAAGACAATATTAATTTGAAAAATATAGCATTAAACTTTATTTACAGTATAGATATTTAATTATAAATTTAGCATTAAATAAAATAAGCCCAGGAAAAGTAGGATCACATAAAAATAATTAAAACAGTCTCTAATCAACAGTCTGTAATTGTTTCTAGAGTTTCGATATAATCAAATGTATTTCAAACTCACCAGGTGGCGTCACTCAATCCCCAGTCCAGTATTCATTAAAATATATGCACTTGTAGTTTCCAATCAAATGTACTAATAAAACCACGTCAATTAATTGCCTTCTTCACTCACCATATATGGTCTCAATAAAATCTTTTAATTTACCAGGCAGCCACCGTCACTTGGATAACATCGTCCGCATCAAACAATTCAGAGAATTCTACCACTTGAGGTTTCTCCCAACAACCCACTTCGATTCTTGTTACATTCTTCTCAGCTTCCCCTTTTTTCTTATCTCCACCCCTTTATATATCTCGGGTTCCAATCTCCGTCATTTGCCTTGTTGAATGGGCCAGGGGTGGTGTCTCTTGATTGTTTTCGACCTTTCTAGAATTCAGGGGATACGTCGGTTTACTCGCGAGGATTAGAGGGTGGTATCTTGATTCTTCTCGATCTTTCTAGAGTTCAAGGGTGACGACGCCTCTACCTAGCGAAGGTTTGACGTTATTCGCCGCCATTCTGGAAATTTCTATTCCAGCGAATTCTGAAGTTCACTATGTAATTCACTGTGTTCTAATTCAAACAAAATATTGCACAACATCTGCTAATCGGGAGCCATTGTGTATGGAAATCTCTCGTCGTAACAAATTTGGAATGCCGTAATGGTACGAAACCTATCTGAATAAATTTTTATTTGTTCTCTAATTTAAAAAACGTAGTTATAACATTATTAGCTTTATAATTAATTTTTGAAATGGGTTCAATAATTTATGACTTGTATTTAGCATCAAGGGGGTAACTTGCAAATGCATCCAGGCGATTAACTGGCATTTTCCTTCCCTCTTAACCTTTTCCGGCACAGTGGTCGCAAAAGAGGACACCAACTTTAAAATTTTCTAAAAAATTCGGTTTCCAGTTTCAAACCAGTAAAATTGCAGGAAAAGGCAGCTGATAGTTCTCCTTTTAGAATGTAGATGGCAGCACAATGAAATTTTACTTTCATTTCGGAAAAATTATAGATTTACGATGCCCAAGTCTTGACCTTTACAATTTTAGCAAATTTACTCGACAATTTCCCTCCAATATTTTTGAAGTTTTAATTCAGGATTTTGTGTAAAATTTAACACTATTTTTTCTGCGTATTAAGATGGCTGTGTCCAAAGGGGCCATCATATGAGGGAGTGTCCCCAAAGAGGGACAACGACCCCTCCTCAAAAAGAGGGTTTTTTTTTTTTAAATTCTACGTCTAAACAATAAACTGAGCCCATGCATGGTGTTTTTAAATCATATTTAAAAAAATGTAATGCCTTGTGCCGGAAAGGGTTAACTTGAGCCATGGGCTGCACACGCATTTTAACCGACTAGGCGTGGTTTGCGACATCACGTTCCTTTTCGATTTTTGTTTGTCTTGATGTTGACTGGTAATTTTCTGAGTTTGTCGCAGCATTTAAAGTAAACCCGGTATTCGTTAATATATTACCTTTTTTTCGAACACTTTCATAACAAAGTGCAGGGTAAAGAGCACAGATGCATTCAATCATAAAAATCTATTTATTCATCTTTTAGTGCAAATATTAGTGTTACTTTAACCCCTTAACTCTCGCGCCGTCATATTGACGTGCATCGAATTAACGCAGTTTTAGGCTTATGAACTAAAATTTAATCATTAATTAGCTTTATAATTTGACGTAAATTACGTAGAATCCATAAGCATCTCAAGTATTCCATGCCTTCTTAGACGAATGAAAACGACAGCCCCTTTCCAAAACAGGAAGGGTCATCTTATTAGATAGCAAAAAAATGCGATCCTTAAGGGGTTAATTTATGACTTACCATAATTCAAAAAATCGATATTTTACTAATAATTCTATTCTTTTTGCAGTACAAAACCTGTACGTCTGAAGAACTGAAACTGATTCTCGCTGATCGGCGGCAAAAAGCTGATGTTGTATGAAACGGAAGGGACACGCTTCATCATTTTTCACGGCCTTAAAATGTCCAAAATAAAAAGTAACAGGCTGCCACGAACATATTTTTTTCCCAACATTGCTTTCTTGAAGCTGAGTGAAACAATTATTTATGTTTTCGTATAACTTAATTATTTTAAGACCAATTTTTTTTACAACCAAAAAACTCAATTGGGACATTTGAATAATCTTGAGAACGAACACTCAATGCAGGGCCGGCTCCAGGGCTGTGCAGCCTGTTTTCCCCGGCACAGGACGCCGGGCGTGTAGGAGCGCCAATTTCTACTCATAAATTTGAAAATCCGGGCTCATTATATGGTTGCCGACTGGAACACAATATAAAGGAAAGCCAATGGAATAATAATCTAATAAGCCAATGGTTAGTAATTATAATTAATAAGTATAGTAATAATTATAATTAATGAGTATAGTAATAATTTTAATTAATAAGTATAGTAATAATTATAATTAATGAGTATAGTAATAATTATAATTAATAGGTATAGTTAATAATTATAATTAATAAGTATAGTAATAATTATAATTAATAAGTATAGTTAATAATTATAATTAATAAGTATAGTTAATAATTATAATTAATAAGTATAGTAATAATTATAATTAATAAGTATAGTTAATAATTATAATTAATAAGTATAGTTAATAATTATAATTAATAAGTATAGTAATAATTATAATTAATAAGTATAGTTAATAATTATAATTAATAAGAATAGTTAATAATTATAATTAATAAGTATAGTTAATAATTGTAATTAATAAGTATAGTAATAATTATAATTAATAAGTATAGTTAATAATTATAGTACCAATATACGATATATACAAGGGGGGCACTGCAATAATTTCGTACAGGGCGCCGAATGCTCTGGAGCCAGCCCTGACTTAATGTTGGTCGGTTTTTTTAAAAAAAGGTTAAATAAAGCTAATGTTAAGGAAGACATTATTTATTGAAATTATTACATCTACGTGTATTGTGTTGATATTACGTTTGTCAAAGTTGAATTTTTTTCTTTGTGATAAAAATTAATGCAGTGGGTTATCGGTTAACATAATCCGTTCAGAGACGGTATTTGCAATCCGAATTGTTCAGTAATTAATCATTAATTTACCATAGATTCGTATAGGAACTAATTAATTCCTTCATTAGACCGATAGTTGATCTATCATCGATTTACCATAGATTCGTATGGGAATTAATTACAGTAAAGCCCCGGTTAACCGAACTCGGATTAACCGAAACCCAGGTTATCCGAAATGCCTCTGAAATTTCAAATTCAAAAACAACGCCTACTGACGTTCTTCTAATGAAAAGATAGCGGGTCATCGCTCCTCGAAAACGTTGGGTGGGACGCAAGAAAGGAACAAAATTACTGAGATTTTCGAATGAATAATTCATATGCTATAAACTATTACTAAGTATATATTAATAAACCTACTGTAGTCCTAAAAATTTAATTTTAACTTTAATAAAGAACGTAAGTGCAGCCTACAGAGAGAGTTTTGAATTCGTTTTGCACTCAAAACATTTCAAAATTGCAAGATACAAAATAGTAATAGATGTTCATGGTTTAACCGAAAAAATCGTTATCCGAAGCAGCTCCCCCCTCTTTTAGTTCGTTTAACCGGGGTTGTACTGTAATTCAATATGAAGAGATTCCAAAAATATTGTATCATTTCTCCCTACTTTTATTTATAGCAAATAGTAATGCATACATACATCTACGATCTTATATTTTCATCAATCAGATGTCTTTTTTTGCGTTGGGGGCGTTAAAGAATTTGCCCAACATCGATTATTTTTCTGTAATATGTTTAATGAGTTATTTGTTATTCGAACGCGAATTTATGATCCATCACAAATACCTTTCAAGAAAGTGTATATCTGCACA
>BGPR01002172.1:129834-191446 GCA_013235015.1 Araneus ventricosus | reverse complement strand
GAATGGCTACTCGCTTGCCTTTCAGTGAATATGTGTGTCAAATATTTCGTGTCTATCATTTAAACTCTGACATCTATAATTGAATCATGAAATGGTCATGGAGAAATATTAGGAATAACATAGGACATGGCAGAAAGTAACTCTAAGCTGGATTATCAAGCCATACATTGTATGGAGGGTTTTTGAATATGGATAGACATGCGATAGATTATTATTGTGCCTAGATTATTACTGTTTCTTCTCAAAGAGCAAAGGCCTTGTCAAAACAAATTAATATTCAGATTCTCCTTGATCAGTTAGTAAACAAACTCTGGAAGTAGTGAAAGAAAAGATTACAAATATAATTTTCATATGGTGGGGGGTAATGAACAAACTGGAAGCCTGAGATTAACTAGTTGAAAAACTTACAAGGATTTAGTTCGTAAAAGAAGATAGTTTGATTAACGCCCAGTTTTTAAGCTATTTTTTTTGGAAGAGGGAGAAAACCATGTTTTCAACTGTGGTTAGATGACGATGTAAAGAAGGACGAGGGAAGGAATGGGAATACCAGTAGAGATACCTCTGTTTTCATTGAAGAAACACTCCCCAGACATATAGCAATAGTTCAGGGAGAATAATTATACATTCAAACGAGTTCAATACAGTAATTCACTATAGATACACTATATTTCATTGACTAAAGATGAGATATTTTTGTGAACAATTGGAAATGCCATCTGGAAGCTTAACTAATTATGTATCAAACAAAGAAAATCCTGCATTCTGATCTATTTTTTCAATATACTGGATATACCTAAAAATTGTATAAATTATTTTTAAATATATCTGACATAAATAGAATTTTACATTTTAATATAGTTTCAAAAAATTGAAGCACTTCCAGAGCTATAATATTTTCATGTGATTGGGGTATTATAAGTTGATATTGTTTGCAAACTCATCACATGCTTCTCTTATATCATGAACTTTAATTGTATAACATTTAGAGTTTTGAATTTGTTTAGTTCGATATAGTCGAATATCTGGGTGCAAATTGCAACAAATTTCATTACATCTCAGCTGGGATATACTTGCAGTATAATTTTTTAAATTTAATACCTCAAACAAATTTCGGCCCCTGGCAGTTCCAAAGGATGGCAACTTAGTAGAAATACGGAATACTGCTCTAATTTAAAATAATTCCGAAAAAAAACTATGGTAGACGACGAATGTGTGGGCAACCAAAGGCAGAGTTGACACCAAACCCAGTAATTCAGCACACAACTAATTTTATCAGTTAGTTCTGTTTAACAACTGATGTTAACTTGTTTCTATTTGGAAGTTCCCTGTTTTGTAAAGAATCTGATAGCATTAACCAATCTTAGTTGCGAAAAGAACAAAGTTTGCAGTTAGTTTATACTCAAGCATATAGTTGTGGGGATCATATCACACAAAAACCCAAAACAGCAAAAAAAATGAGGAAAAATTAGAAAATAATATTGTACATAGTACAGCACAAAAAACCCATAAAATTATACCAAAACGGTGGCAGTCAACATACCAAAAGCGCAAAAATAGCTAAAATATAATATGTAATAATACCATAAAACAGCCTTATAAGTTAGTATCATATGCATCTTCAACAACTATTATAAATCTAAACAACTAAAAGAAAAATGTGAAATTTGACCAAGTATTTCAAATAATTCACATTGTATACCATTTCACCATATAATTTCAACAACACAGCAATAAATTTGATTTCCTGCTGATTAGTAGCGATAGTCTCAAAAGAGTTGATTGATGGGAAATATTTTAAGAGTGAATAATATTAACAAATTCCTCAATAAGTTGAGTTTAGATATTATTCAAATACAAATTACTAGATTAATTTCAAATGCAAATTAAAAGATAATGCTTTTTTAGGTATTTATAAATAACAATCTTTTTCTAATTGTTTTTAACTTTAATTTTTCATTATTTCTCACAATAATGATATTTTTTAATTTAAGCTCAGATTTGTATTTATTAGCATCTAAACGATATCAGCAGTACTGGTGTGAAATTATTTTTATACTAAGTTCCTAAAGTTATACTTTCGAAACTGAGAACAACACTCCTTATCTTAACACCTTGTTGAAAGGAACTGAAAGAAAGGCAACCCCACTTGAATTAGATATTCTAATAAATTTGAATTCCAAAATGGATCTAACAAAATAGATACATTCAGTTCTATTCGAAGACCGCATTAAATGTTACAAGAAACAAAAGCTGGGAGCCATGTTCCAAATGGAATAGGTTATTTTATGGTATTTTTTATGGGCTATTTATGAGGCGCAAATCCCGCACCAAAGCAAGGCATTCGTTCGCATTCCCAAATGCTGGGTCTTTGAACCGCAGAAACGAACTTGTATCGCTCCGATGACCACCCACTTATGGGCAGATCTTATTTCTTGACAGCAAACTGAATTAGGGTTTCGCACTTTGAGTCTAAAAATTCTCCTACTTTCAATAAACTATGAAAAAAATTAGGACGTGTTATTTGAAACAAAAGAATTTAGTAAAGTAGTGTAGTATTAAACAAAGTCAGTCAACTCAAAAAAATCTGTTCTGAAAAATGCGTTAACGGGATACAATGGATACAATGATTAAATAAACATTTTTTAAACAGATTTTCTTTTGTTGCGGTAATTCAGACGTCCGGAAATTTGATAATAAATAATTATCAAAACTTTATGTAAGCTAGGAAGTCATAAATTATCGAGTTTTAAAGGTCATTTTTTAATGAACATCTGTTATGTTCTGAAATCTTCCATCCTAGCTAAACCAAATGCGAAATCATAAGCTGTACACAGGGTGTTGCCGAATTCGACCGACAAATTCAGAGGGGTGATAGTAGGCATCAAGAGTATGAAAAATTACCATAGAACATAGGGTCCCAAACGGCCTTTATTCGGTGAAAATCGCAAAAATAGACGAATTCGGCAACACCCTCTGCAAACATCGGTAGCAACATATGCTACCGCTCAGAAGAAGCTAATCCGTGTTTTCTGGTGCTCTTTTTGGTTTTTCTTGAATATCTCAAAAACTCGTCAGTTTTCACACTACAAGTTCTCTTGAATATCTCAAAAACTCGTCAGTTTTCACACTACAAGTTTATAACAAATTAAAGAGTGTAAAATTCCCTACAATTTTATGCTTTTATTTTTCTTCAAGTTTTAATATTTTTTCAGATAATGGCTCTAAAGTAATTTTTCGTTTTCAGTAATTTACGACTCCCTAGATCACAAAACCGGCGTGTTAACTACCTGAAAAAAAAACTTAAAAATGCGCTTTCATTAAAAAAAAAATTCGCAGTTGGAACATTATTAGTTTTTTTTATTAATTTTTAACAGTTTCCAACAATTCTCGGGAATCCTGTATTTTTGCAATTTTCACCGACTAAACGTCGTTTGGACCCTATGGTGATTTTTCATCCTCTTGATGCCTACTATTACCCTTCTGAATTTGTCGGTCGAATTCAGCAACACACTGTATAATTAAAACTTATGAATTACATACATTTTTTACTACATATATATTCTCTACCTTAAATAGCAAAGCTTCAATAGTATCCTAATGACTGTAAAAATATCTTTAGATACTTGCATTGAAATTTTTTACATCAAAGTTTCTCCCGTTGTTTCGTTCCTATTCAAGCAAAAATTGCTGCTGTTCATGTAATGAAATGTTTTTTAAGTGCATTTTAACTATTGAAAGTACACCAAAGTGCATGAATGTTATTATTTGGTATAAAATAATGTTCTCATTGAAGTAAATAGATGAATCAATTAGTCTATCATTTACAATCTATATATGGGCCCTCATGAGCGATCAGCTTTTATATGTTTTGCTGGTGTTATTTTAAAAGTTTTTCTTTGTGTTTCTACTGGATCAATTCGAGTTCTCCAGACATGCTCTTAAAATTGTAACTTCCCATCCAATCGAAATACTCTAAGAAATGGTTTGAGGAAGAAAATGTTTTATCCCTTTCCGGTTCCAAAAGGAGTAACGAATTTTATCTTGTACCCATGGATGACATTTTAGGAAACAATTTTAAGGTAGATATGATTGTAGGTTTTAATCACTTAATTTCTCTAGTTGATAATGTTAATCATTCTAAAGTAAGACGTCGTTAATCTTTTCTATTTTATTTTTAGAGTATAAAAACATTTAAAAACTGCGGGTGTCATACTGAGCATTTATTAAGTCAGTGCTCTTGGGAAAAAATAAGCACCGTTGATTAAAAGCGTTATTTCAATTGTTTTTCTTTCCCTTGCTTTTCATTCCTTCAAATGATTTTAAAATGATATCGAAATTTAGAATTTTGCTTCTCTATAAGAAATTACATATTCCATTTCTTACATTTCGTGTATAAAACCACAGACTATTTTTAAACGCCGTATGTAAACAACGCTATAATAGCGTAGCTCAACAAATTGCGTAGAATAATTGAAATACCAATTCTATTTGGTCCACATTAAATTCATTTTTAATGGAAATACTAGTGAATTAACAAATTTTGGAATCGTCACATTAAGATTCAATGTAGTTGTGAGATATGAAGAAGAAAAGGGAATTTATTGTATAAAGCACAGATCAAAATTCATAAAATAGCCAAGGTTTTTGACTTTCTCCAGAGCAGAAAATTCTAACTTTTTTTATGTAAACATCTTTCTGAGTATACAATTTATTTGAAATATGAAGGAAGACGAAAAATAGATGGTACGTTTCAATTTTCGGATTTACTGCTTCGGCAGAAACGGAATAACTTTCATATATTGATGCTCAGAGCATCTTGTCCCATAATATTTTAATAATGATAGGTATAAAATCCCCGAGAGGTGTATTCATTCTTTTCGGAGCTATATATTTTGGCATCATTTGCATCCATTCAATTGCTCGTGGAGTCGTTTCGTCATAATTATGATGCAGTGTTATTCTTATTTTTCCCCTAAGCCCATTAACCCCCAGCCGCTAAATCGCTTTGAATGACGTGGGCGAAGAAAGTTGGTGGAATAAAGTAGTTCCTGGCAGAAGGGGGGAAGGTAGATCATCTTTAGATCTCCTGCCACGATCAAATCTTCACAAGCGAATGCATTTGACCCTTAGTGGCTTCCTATGTAGCCAGCGGTCTAAGAGACGGTGACCTGGACTTAGTGGCTTCCGTTCTGAGTGGCCACTTCCGGAAGCAATTCCTTCTGAGACTTTTTCTTCTTCTGGAAGTGCAATGCGCAGTCCAAACTGTTGCTTTTCAGTGTTAAAGGGAAGGAAAGAAGTTTTTGGGGACACGGCTAGACTTACAAAAGCTTCTTTTTTAATTATTCTCTTTTCTTAGTTACATTAATCTACCAAGGTTGTCTACGTTTCTTCGGAAATATTCTCTCATCAGTTCTTATCAGAACTTCGGAGAGTTTTTTACTGGTTGGATGGTAATATATGAATTAATACAAAAATCTTAGGATATATCATCCCTACACATATTTTTAAAACGAAACTACGGATAAAACTTTTTTATCTTTCCACTATAAATGGACACTTTTATGAAATGAAGGTTTTCCCCATTATTCAGCTTTTTTAAAGAATCAATTTCATTTTTCGTCTATAAGAATTATTTCTGTGGAATAGATTTTTTGGTAATGTTTGAAATATATTGCATTACTCTTAAGAAAAATATAGTACCAAGAAAAAGTTATCACTGAGGGGCAGAAAGGGCTTGCTTCAAGTTAGTTATTTAGCATAGGAAATGTATCTTATTTTAATTTTAGTTTTTCATGGCAAATAGGAAACTCGCGCCGTCACACTGGATTGGAATCGCAATATTAATGCATCAACATGCATCATAACAAAAAGACTTGGCATTCTGAAACACTTATATTCTGATGTCAGAAGAGGAAAGCTACTGCTTGGTATCCATGATCTACAAGATAAACGAAGTAGTAGAGGATATTTTTACCCCTCGGAGCGCCCTATTATTTTGATCGTATAGCTTTCAGGTTAGAAAACTTGGCTTTTAAAGTGAATGAACCAATCTTTTTCGTATTGAATCATATCTCTGAAATCTTAAGAATACTTTATCCATGGATGTTTAAGAAGATATATATACAAATGGGAATAATTTGCTTTTGAATTGAACATGAAAAACGGAAAAAGCCTCTCCGCCGCTTGGAGGATATTAAACATCAGGCAGTGTCTAACAGCATAGTTAGAAAACGGTTGCTGCAGTTAGGGCTTCTTTACTGTAACTACCATAAATATAATTATTGCAGATGTTAGATACTGCAATGGTGTCGACGGTGTAAACGTGCTACATGTGGACAAATTATTTTTTTGAGTAAATCTAGATTCAGGCTATATAACTAAGATGACAGTCATTTTCAGAAACCATAGAAATGCAGCATCAGTTTTTTTTATTTATTGATAAGATATGCATAATATTTTGGAAAAATTTAAATGTCTTAAAAAATTTAAATAGTTCCATTTACTTTAAAACATAACATATATTTATTTTTCATGTTTCTTCAATGTATGTTTTTATTTTACATGTTTGATGTTAATGGAGTAATGAGGTTATGCTTTGAACACATAATTAATTCAGTGTTTCCTAGATATTAGCTAGAGTCATTACATTTAGCATGTAAAAAGTTTCCATTAAAAATTAGCACGATTCAAAAGTAATTTATTTATGAATTTTCTATCAATATAAGCATGTGTAAAAATATTACAAGTAGTAACTAAAAATTTGATACTCATGCATGAAGTAAAAATACAGTTGAAATCATAAAACTTAATGCATTTTCAGAAAATGGATAAAAATGTACTTAATTCACCTATACAGTATAGAGGCATTCTTAAGACAATTAATGTTATTAAAATATTTTGTTTATCTATACAAATTTACACTTTCCTCAAAATATAAAATTAATAAATGAATATTTTTCAAAATATGACGTTTAAATATTGTTATGTAGCATCACCTTGCTTTTATTTCTATTTAATAAACAAATTTAGTAAAAACGAATTAAAAAATACTTATATTAGTGTCATAAAAAGTAGATTTTTTTTGTTTTATTTATTTTCTTCTTTGTAGTCATTAATTTATAATACATTATTATAAATATTACGGAATCATAAAATAATTTTTTTTCAATTTCACTACCAGGTGGCGCCACTTGTACTGAATAAAAATTTAATTAAATTAATCGATTAACTGATAATGAAGTTCTGAAAATATTAAAATAATCTATTGTCATCGAATACGCACAACCGTGTGAAATTTCAAACTTCATCACATGAGGGAATGAGTGAAAAATCGATTACAAAACTTCATCTTTACAAATACATTCGATTCGCAGTCACCGTCTGGACCAGAGGCGAATCCATGAGGGGGGCTATCGGGCTACAGCCCCCCCCCCCACAGCTAAGTCAGAATTCTTGATTTTATTTAAAATCACTACAATTGTTTGTTCTTAATTTCCCTTTTTTAAAAAAAATATAATAAAAACGTGACAACATTGTTTTCTGGCATGGCAGGCTCGAAAATTCTCCTACTTTTCTATAATCACTCCACTTTACTTGTAGCATTGACGCGGTCGGAAACATTTTTTGGCTAGTTATTTCATTGTATTTTTTAATTAATTAATTATCGAAAATATTGTATTATTCTTTATGATTCTTATTGTCAGGTGAGTAAAGTCCGTAAAGTTAAAGTGTTTTGGCTTACATAAGCCATGAGGTTTGACATTCGTCGTGTAGATCCCTAGACCCAAATCCTGGATTCGCCACTGGCTGTGACGGATAACCGAATAGACGGATAAAAGAAATCTCTTAATACTTACACTGTAAAAAATATCCGTTTTTTTCACGGACTTTTTCCGTATATTTGACAGTTTAAAGCTGTTTTGTTGACAAAACGGTTTTTCACCGTTTTCCGCTCCAGCCATAAACGGTTTAAAACCGTCAGTTCAAATTCTATTTTTCGTCATACGGTATTGCTTTACGTATGATAACTTTCCCTTTTCTTAAATGTAATTTTATTGCATTCATTTCATGTTTTTAATAGGGTTCCATCTCCGCTATTGTTTACACATGTTGCAGTAACCTGTTGTCACTCATGAAAGCTAACCTTAAAACACGTGTTCTGGCAATAGTTGATTTTTACACCACTAGATGGCGCCACTAGAGCTATAGTGACTTTAAAACTCAAATAGATTATTTTTACTTCACTTTGTGAAGTCTCCCGTGGTCTAGTGGTTAGAGCGACTGCATTTTATTTCTATGAACGCGGTTTCGATCCCCGGCTCGGAGGAGTTAGAAGTTTTGTCACCATCTTGCAACGAAATCGTCCAAGTAAGTTCAATTAAGAATTAAATTAATTGAAATTAATAAGTAAGCCTTGATTAATTAATATTCCTAATTGATAATACACATCAGCACATTTCAACTCGAACAGAAGGAGAAAAACAACTCAACTCAGTCGATGACGTCACTTACTTCGATGACTTAATTTTTACGGAGAAAACTTAATTTCATACGGTAAAAAACCGTTGTGACTACAGATTTACTTCGTAACTTTTACGGGAAAAACTTGTTCCTGTATGGTAAAAAACCGTTGTGCCTACGGATTTACTTCGTAACTTTTACGGTTTTGCACAACCAACCCAGCTGCCAGTTTAAAACCGTAAATTTTACGGGATTTTTTTTTCACAGTGTATGTACAGTAACATGATTTCAATGCTGGCTGAGGACGAAAATGAAAATAAAATCCTTTAAAAGTGAATAATACACGCATATTGTATTTAATTTTACAAAGCGATCAATATAAACTTCAATTACTAATATAATAGCCCAGATCTGTCTCTCGGTAAAGCTCTGACGTCAACAACAAAAAAACTCACGCCATAGGACTGCGAGACGTTAAACAGCATTATTTCATTGTTAGAGCACCTAAATTTCAGTAATTTTAAATTTAAAAGAGTAATTGTCCTTCTAATTTCAAATTTAATAGCCCTAAAATAGTGAAATAAAATTTTCTAACGATTGATATAAAATTTATCTCGCTATGATCAATAGTTCCCGAGAAATTTTAATTTATATTAATCATAAATTTCAAATTAATTTCCGCTTTTTAATAGAAAGTGGTAAATTACGTCTGTGGTAGATCATGCGCGTGATATAGTTTGGACGCCACGATGCATCTGATTATTTGTTGCAATCGTGATGATATAATTTGATAATATTTTTTGGCAACGTTTGACAAGCAGAGAAGTGCTTTGTTTTGATTAGAATTTCAAAAAGAACTCCTTTGAAATTTTAACTTTTGACTTACGTTTGACGAGCTTAGAATTTCATGGTTATTGAATTATAATAAAATTGCTAAACAACGAAAAATACTTCACACGAAATGTTGTTTAGCAAGAGTTTTTTGAATAAAGAAATATGTAAATAAAAAATATATTTCCTGTCATAAAACATATGTTTATTTTATTTGTTTTCAATCAATGTTAAATATATCTCTCGCATATATATCTATTTTAACACTTCAAATTTGACGGGAAATCTCTCGAATGAAGAAGCAATTTGCACCCGTCATACAATGACGGGTGGTTTTCTAGTACTATAAGAATAGTAATGTACAGAAATGTATTGTATGACTATAAACCTACGTATTTAGACGAATGACGGATAATAGAAACTGACGGTTAAAAGAGTGACGGTTAATGGAAGTTTTATATATTGTGTGAGAGAAACACACAAATGGTCTTCGTGCATACATACCTCCAGTATGAAGACGTTTCCGTACTGTTGTGAAAGACAGTCTTCTCCTTGTTGCTGAAAAATGATAAGAAACTTGATTAGGCACAATATTTTCTTCATTCTTCAGACTGAAATAAATAATTAATGATCATCAGATGGGGATGTTACACGTGAGCGACCTGGGACATGCCTTTTTGTGACTTAATTTTCTTGTTGAAACAGATTTCAAGTCTGTGGACCACACTGCAAGAAGCTTTGAGACGTCTTGCAACATCAGCTTGCAATAAGCCCATTTCCATCCACTTTAATGAACCAACTGCAATTTCTACTGGACATGACCAATAAAAAATTTCCCTATCAAAATTGATATTATACAAGAACAAGTACTCAGAAACACACAAAATCTAAACTAGGAGTTAATGTGAAAATCAGAGATATGATTAATTTATGGCCTTTTTCTTACAAAAAATGGTGACTTTCTTTACATCTGATAAAAAGAATATCATTATATATAAGATTTTTTTTTCTTTTTGCAAATGATCGTCGAAAAGCATTCTGTCCCCTCACCTTTGAAGAGGAGTGTATTTTAGTACAAATGAAAGCTTGTAAGATAAAGAGATATAAGAGATCGATTATTGGAAAAAAATTGTTTTCACTCTCCGTAAAGGCAAAATAAGGACTATTGTATGTACTTTATAATTAATTTAATGAGGTAATTTTTTCTATTATAACGCGGTAATATATTCTTCAAGCACATCTTAATCATTATTATTAATATTATTATTATTATTTGCTTCAGAATATAGCATTTAAAGAAAATTTCATAAACATCACATAAAATCATTATATTTGTTCCTGTAACTGGTTTTTAATCCTTTATTAATTAAAAAATTTCCAAGTAATGGAAACGTAGCATATCAGCACATTATAATTCAAACAAGAATCTTTTTATTTGTATCTACTCATAAAAAGATTTACTTGTCTGTTTCTCAGTATGTTGAACAGTTTTTTTCAGAAGTCATATAATGTTTATAAATGCGCCAAGTATAGGAAGTGTATGCTGTGCAGTCGGCGACAGCGCATTTTAGCTGCTGTTGAGCTTACGGAAAAATACACTAAATTCTTGCATTACGAATCCACTATTTTGAATTTTGAAAAAAAAGATGACTCAAAATTCAATTTCATAAGGCCCAACAATTTTTGATAAGACCTCCAGATACTGTTTTTTTGTATAATTAATTATAAGAAAAAGCCTTTTCAAAGAATTTTCAAAAAGAGCACAATTTTCACACATATATTTTTGTTCTAACATAACCTAAAAGATAATCCAAAAGTTTAATTTAAATTCGTACAACGGGGAGTTATTCCGAAGTAACTGATGTTTTCTTTCTATAAATCGTTGCTTAACAAGCAACACCACCTATCTCAGGTTTTTGAAATTGCAAAGAGGAAGGAAAATCTCAATTTTTTGCAGCCGACAACGAATATTTCTTAATTTTTTTCACATCTGGTAGGAACGTGCTGTCTCATGTTCCAGTCAGACGTTAAATAAAATCAGAAATACTCGTTATTCGCTGCGAAAAATTGAGTTTTTCTTTCCTCTTTGAAATTTCAAAAACCTGAGGTAGGTGGTATTGCTTGTTAAGCGGCGAAATGCACTCTATTATGTTCTTCTTCAAAAGAGGAGCACACAGTTGAATCATCGAAATAATTGCAAGGAAAATTAATTTTGCATTTGTTGTTTGCTTCCCAAATTAATCTATAAAAATGCCAGAAGCTACTTCGAAATGGTATTCTGCACCATTTGTACAAACCAAAATCAACTCTTTCATTCCCTGCTTATAATGATGAAAGGCTGAGGAATTGTTCCTCAGATATCTGCAATAGAGCAACCGATAAGATAATTGTTCACATCTTTTTTCTGAAATGTGTAATAAACATGCTTTATCGCATTTTTTATTTTGTAATTGATTTTAATATAACCCACTGTTTAGTAACTAGTAGATGAAAATTATTAATGTTTATTCGAAATTGGGCCAATTATAACAGGTCTAATATTATATAAGACTCTGTAGAGGAATCTAGGGAAACTTGACCCAAGATAATTTTCTCAGGTTGTGAGATAATTGGTGATTTGTGTGTGCCATCCTTATTTGGTCTTTGGAAATATGGGCTATTGGAAGGGATTTTCGTTCCAATCTAAAAAGTCACTGTAATGGTGTGTAGATAAATATGTTTTTGGAGCCCCGAAGTAAATTTTCCCTTTATCTTTCCTCTGTGGATTGGAAGTTTTCTCTTGAAAGTATGATGAATTAAAATATTTCTGGGTTTTAAGCATAGTTCAAGCTATAATGTGACACAAGATGTTTTGCAATAACTTAATTGTAGGTAGTTTAACCTTTAGATTATTTCGAAAAAGTGAAGTTAGGAATACTTGAACTTACCAAAAAAACTTCAGAAAACAAGAATTGATATAGGTAGGTACCTATTCATAGTTACTGCAGCTTCGATGTTCGTAGACCACTTAAATACATTGCGTGGTTGGGATCAATTTTCTGGTGAGGTGGAGTTTATCATCAATATGGCAACTCAAATAATCAGCTGGATGGTTCTACTAGCAACCCTTCGCCTTAATTATCAGCATAATGGCTAATGTTTTGGATAGTTAGTTTGATATCAGAATAATAATTTAAAAATAGCTTGTAAATAGTTATTTAAAGAGTAGATTTTTTAATGTGATAATTTCAAATAATACAAAGAATTATTTTAGTCAGAATTTTTTAAAAAATTGAAATTTATTTATTCCATTTTTTCTTCGCATGCAAATAAACGATTTTGATTCATTTATTAGCTTAATTAAAGTCTTTTTCTTGAATTGTTTGCCATCGTTTGGTTTTATCTAACGTTTCGTCATTACGGTTGTGTTCGTCTCTTTATAGGTTTGAATCTATACTTTGGATATATTTTTTCTTCTTTTGCTTTTGTTTTCATTTAAATACTAGGAGAGCTGAGTAAGTCTATTAAGATTTTCCAATTTCTTATTTTGCACAACATTTTTTAGTTTCTTTATTTTCATTTTGGTGCTATTCTATTCCTAATTTTTCAAAACCGGCAATTCTTCAATGTACTGGTGATGTTACTAGGTTCCCAGGCCAATTGCTGTAAATTTTATCATTTCATTAATTGAATATTTTACCTGTTTATTCAATTTTGAATTAATTTAGTTTAATTTAATAACTATATTTAATTCAATAATTAGACTAATTTAATTCAATAACGAGAATTTTATTAGTAACTATTGCATTTTATAGTTGCCATATTTAATTTTTAATATTAGTTTCATAAATATTTTTGATAATTAAGACGTTTTCTATTCAGTAGTTTTAACCTAATATCTGAATCTCGCGTACATACAAATTATCGAAAGAATTTAAGTATTCTTTGCATGCAAGGTCAAGTATCCTTATAATAGGATCAAGTATCCCTAAGGTTAGGGATACTTGAGCCTAGGTTATTTCATGAAATATGTTTATTTTATGTTTAAATGAGATATCAATTTAGCATAAGTGCATCTCTCATTCTTAAAAATAAATCCTTTTATGATGCTAACAATCAAAATATTCGAGAAATATAAGAAAAATTAAAACTAGGGTCAAGTATCCCTAGTTTTCCCTAAGACCAATGAATTTACTTTCTTAATCATGGCGTCAATATGTAAAAATAATTGGTATAAATTATTTGTGAATTCTTTCCCATGTTTGTTGTATAATTATACCTCTATTATTTATCACATTCAATTTGTCTTCCATAAAAAAATTAAGATTGTCGTATCGGTAATTCAAGTTATCACTTTTAGACATCAGACAACGCAGCACTTTGATGGGTTGTATTTCCAACAAGAAGGCACCGAAGACTCGATGATAAATAGTTTACTTTACTTTACGACACACCCCTGACCCCAGAGATAAAGATCTCCGGAGATAATCATTATTGATTCCACAAAAAAGCAAATAAATAAATAAAAATAAATAAATAAATAAAAATAATAAAATAAATAAAAATAATAAAATAAATAAAAATAATAAAATAAATAAAAATAAAAAATATAAAAAAATTACATGGAGTAGAACAAGTTGTTTTACATGTTTTTGATCTACAATTTTTAACATTGATGTAGAACAGATCGGCCTCCAACGAAACCGAGGACAAAAATCCTCTTGAGACATAAAATTTTTGATGACTTGAATAACAGAAATTCAAAAAGAGAGTAAGACAAAAAATATACATATATAATGAGACACAAAAAGCGAATCTATGTAATTATAGATTTTTCACACCAAGTATTGAATAGTCTTGTTCTTAAAAGTTGACAAATTGAACTATTGTTTATTTCCATATATGGATGATACTAGCGATGTAAGACATTTTGAATTTCACTGTTCAATAAAGCATTACTGATGTTTTACAAGGAAAAACCAATAAACCATTAAATACGTGGAATGTGTTTCTTTATAATAGCTTTAAACTTCATAGAAGTTTAATGATTAAATCGAAGCATAGAAAAAATATATATGTAATAATTTCACTTAATTTTACTTTAAATTCTAATATTGTATATTTTAAAATCTTAGTACAATATTAATGTATTCCAAAATCACTTTTCTTAAACTCCAGTTTCGTTTTATTTCCTGCGCTGAAGATATATTAAATCTCTCGTTTGGCATATTTATTACTAAAAGAATATTTTAATCGCTTCCACGCGCACACAAAAATCGCGAATTCGGCGTCCTTTCGGCGCCAGACTTTTCCCTAAAACACTTACGTAATATACTAAAAATAGCTGATATTCCCTTCTCTTTGATCACGTGTCTATATGTAATCCCTTATCTGAGAAAATGCAGGGATTTTCTGCTATCTTTTTGGCTTGAACTTTGATACGATCTGTACGTATATTCCACCACTCTAATAATATGTTGAATAATGAATAATAAATAAAAATTGGTTAATAACTCGGCCTGATCCTTATTTAACGACTACAACAAAGAAATCATTTTATATTTATAAAATGTCTTCGTTTTTGTAGTCGTTAAATAAATACAAGCCGAGTTATTAACTAATTTCTTTTTATTATCGGAGAGTGACGAAATGTACGTACATCACGCTTTGAGTTTCACGCCAAAAGAGAACAGAAGATCCCTGCTTTTTCTCAGGTAGGATTTAACAGACAGACACGTGATCAAAGTGAAGGGAATATTGGGTATTTTTAATAAGTTACATAGGCGTTTCAGGGAAAAGGTCTGGTGCCAAAGGGACGCCGTCATGATTTTCTGTGGGCACGTGAAAGCGATTAAATATTCTTTTAGTAATAAATATGCCAAAAATGAGAGATATAATATACCTCCAGCGCGGGAAAAGAACGAAACTGGAGTTTTAGAAAAATGATTTTGGAATACAGTAAGATTTTAAAATATATAACATTAGAATTTGAAATAAAATTAAGTGAGATTATTACATATATATAGTGAAACGTAAAATATAAAGCTATGTGATCATGAATTTAATGGTAGGTCTTCACATCTAGTATTTAATGGCCTTGTTTTCAAAAGTTCACAAATTGAACTAGTGTTTATACACAAAATAAGTGTGATACTAGCAATGAAAGAAATTTTGAAATACACTGTTTAATAAAGCACTACTGATGTTTTACAAGGAAAGCCATATAAACCATTATATATGTGGAGTGTGATTTTTAATAATAGCTGTAGACTTTATTGAATTTAATGATTAAAATAATTAATACTGTTACGTACAGTGAGAACTCTAAACACACTCACCTGAACCGCTCATGATATGTTCATCTCCCTGTTGCATTGTGTTACATTATTTATATTAAACATAATCTAACGTGTTTGGATATTGCTACTAATAATTTATATAAGCTGAATTAGATTAAGAAGACACAACACATGTTATAAAATCTGCACATAGACAAGTTAAAATTGCAAATTGGACCAAGGATAAGTTATTACTGAGAAAAGTGACTTACAGCATTTGCAGTAAAACGACAGAATTAATGTACAATTAAAGCCATTTGACCTGTTACGGTGTTATTAGATTTGAAGAACTGGAAGTCAGTGGTCTAGAGATAGGCTTATGATAATTAGAGTTTAGTATACAAAGGAAAATCCTTTGCAAATGTACACAAAAATGCACAATGGGAAATAACTCGTTGAAAAAAACCTTTAGCTGAAATTTAAGTATGAACACAGTTTGTCTGTTTTGTTATATTAACGTCCCGTTTTGTAGCAACACGAGGGCTATTTTGGAACGGATCTCGTAATTTTGAACCAAGGTCAGATGACAAGGACGATACCTTAGCTGGCACCCCCTCTCTAAACTTTCACGCCACACCAACGGGAGGATGTATGATTTAGCGTGCAACAGGCCCCATACACGGCGGATCTTCAGTGGAATCGGGTTTCGAACATGAAACACTCCGACTCCAAAGCCGAGACCTTACCACTAGGCCACCGCGGCCTCGTATGGACACAGATTTAGACATAAGGACAAATTTAAAAACTGAATTGAAGCAGATTTGGGGAAAATAGCCTTCTTCATCAGTCGGTTTATGCAAGATCTCCAATGTGTATCGTAGTTAGATGAATTATGATATCAAAAAATCGGCTCCTCTGACAATCTTTGTTGAATTTCTTCATAAATTTCACAGAATGCAAATAGTATATATTCACTCTTATAATAACTGAACCTTTCAACGATTCGTTACAATCGATAATGTTTTTCTAAGCTCCAATTTAAAAGTTCTTACAACTATGTATTCTAATTGTTGCTGACACAGAACCAATTTTAGGTTATTCAAATTTTCATTGGTGAACTTTCTAAAAATCTATATGAATTTATAACATGCAATTTCAATCAAAAGTAAATCATTTACGTGATCTGTCGTTCGATCTAAATGATAATAACTTGATTTGATGAGCTCTGAATTTTCCTGCAGGATATCCAAAAACTATTAAATTAATGAAATGCTACATTCACAAGGATTTCGTGTTTGGGTAAATATGTACTAAACTAGTTCCGGAGAAGAGTTTTTGGTCTAATGCAAATACATATGAGAAAACGTTGAAAGGAATTCATGAATACATATTGCTCCTATCATTCATTACTTTCAATGTATCCATCTTGATGTCGTGACTCAGACAGGTAGAGATGAGTGATTGATTTCGACATTATTAGTTTTCTGTAAGAAGTTGTTATATCCATCAGCGCTTAAATGATCAAGCACTCGGGAACCAAAAACGACCACAACGGGGTTGACTAAATGCGGAAAATTCGGCTTCTCTAAATTAACTCCATAATAGCTAACGCTTCTTCATCACTGTGCACGAAAATAATCCTTTCGAATGCTTTTAGTTGTGATATGTTTACTTTTTTATACTTTATTATCCAATCAGAATTATAGATGCGTGTTTTATTTTCCAGAATTCTAATAAGCGTATCTTACATATATTTGAAAAGGAATTCATAATAGCTTTCTTTATTTTATTTGAATTTGAATCCCAGAGAAGAGATATCTGTTTAATCAAATGCAGGCATACCACCCACTTTAAAACAAAGCTGCAAATGTTTTGTCTTAAATATTTTCTCTTCAATTCTACGAATTTTATAAAATAGTTTTTCAAAATGAGTGAAATGAGCTCGGTTGGTTTAAAAAATGAACAATTGCTGTCTGCGAAATTTCTTTATTTTAAATATTTAAAACTATTTTGAGTCGACTGAATTTAATGAAGTAACAACACACAACTTGTTTACAAAAAATATACTGTTGTAAAAATTTCAACTACTTCAAGGACTATTTTTAACTTTTACGTTTTATTTATTTCATATCGGCAACAATTCAGAGAAACAGGAAAAAATGAAATACAATAAATATACACAAAAAATAATATTCACATAAAATGACCGCTGAACTCTATAGCAAATTATGAATCTCTTCAGAGCCATTGTATCAGCAATAATAGAAAGTCGAAGTGAAGGATCTGACGACAGATATAATCTAAATTACGTTTGTTATTATGATATTGATCGCATAGAACTTTTTCATTCGGAAACATTTATATAGAACAGTGGCGAATCCGGGGGGGGGCTATCGGGCTACAGCCCCCCCCCAGAACCAAGCCAGAATTCTTGATATTATTTAAAATCATTAAAACTGTTTTTTCTTAATTTCCCTCTTTAAAAAAAAAGAAAACGTTTCAACATTGCTTTCTGGCTTGGATAGGCTCGAAAATTTTCCTATTTTTGTAGTCATTCCACTTGTAGCTTTGACGCGGTCGAAGACATTTTTTGGCTAGTTATTTCATTGTAATTTTTATTAAATTATAGAAAATATTGTAGTGTTCTTTATGATTCTTATTGTCAGGTGAGTAAAGTTTTTAAAGTTAGAGAGTTTTGGTTTACTTTTAGCCTTGAGGTTTGTCATTCGTCACGACGATACAAAATTTTTATGACCTCAGCCCCCCTCAGACCCGAATCCTAGATTCGCCACTGATATAGAATGATTCTTTCCCTCAACCATAAGCGTTCGAATAGCTCCCTATACTCTATGTCCAAATATTTCATCGGTAAATATTTGCTTTAAAGAAGCGTAAAGAGTTACAGAAATTGTTTATATCTTGAAGGCATACAAAGTGTCGTGGGATTTCCAGCGTACCAAATCGCAGGATGCTGATGTCTCATCATATTTAATTCCAAGAGCCTTCTTTAGTCACTGGTCTCACTTTCCGAAAACCGTTTTGGACGGCGGGATTGAATGCTCTCATCAGAGTAGGGTACACATCTTCTGAATCACAGATGTTCTTTTTGGGTCACCTACATCTTCCTTGTATGATAATATTTCCAAATCTTCATTGTCTGCGATTTCGTTATTTTGCCTCTCAGGGATAATTTGCCCTTTTTGTATACTTTTTTTTACTTCCATCGTATTCTGGTATGAAACGAAAAATTATACATTGTTTATAATGCACTAGCACAAAGATTGCAATCAGACACATGGATATGATAAAAATACCACTCGAAACTTGAACTGTATACATATGTGCAGGTTTATGATTCCTTATAATAAATATAATTAATATTACAAAGTATTATTGATACATCTTTTGAAATTAATACAATTACTGCAACTGACTATATTTAACACACTTGTATTTTATCTATCAAATATGGTTTATTTATCAAAGATGTTCTTTAAAAATTAAAAGAACTTCGCCACATCAAAGACAACGTTACATTATTTTAAAAACAGTGATTATCAAATAGATAAAAATATCATCAAGGCTACCAATTGACAAGTTTTTTTGTTGTACAGGGATTCTGCAGTGACTAGTTCCCCAACAGAATTTTTTAAAAATTGACTTAGAACAATTTTAATTAAAAAACTTCTTTAAACGGTATTTTTAACACTCCATACTTACATTTATATTAAGCAAAGTATATAACAATCAGTCAGTAATAAGGTAAAGCAATCAGCAGTTTTGCTTTAACAATAAATTAAGTGTAAAATGTCACGCTGTTCTTGGGAAATCAATTTATTTTAGTGTTGGAATCCCATTGAAAGCAACAGTTTTCTTGATGCATGCCTTTGCTCTTTAGAGAGCACTATTTGACACCGGGATACTTTTCATTGCTTTCAGATTTCGTATTAAAGGTCATCATCCTTGTATTGTGTGGCTACAGTAAAAATAATGTTTTTCCTTCGCGCTTCACTAAGTACGACAAAAGGCAATGGCAATAACTCTGTGGAGACAAATATCGTTGCAATTTTATTCGAGAATATTCATCTCTTAAAAGTCCCACAGCAGGGGAGCCTTTAAGTAATTGGTTTGGGGACTTTCTCGAAAAACTAAACAGGTGGTTTCTTCCTTTTACAACTGACAAATAGTTCTGAATATGCTTCACTTAGCACGAAACTAAATTTTTTTTGGAAACAAAGACCGTTTCAAATAAACTCTTTTGTCCTTAGGATTTTATTTTAACCGCGCTAATCGATTTAATTGAAGTGAATGGGAAGTGAGAGAAGATTTGATGAAAAGGGAAGCATTAAACATGAATAAAACCCTGTCTTTTTCAATAAAATGAAAATATTTCTTAAAGAAGTGCTTTTAATTTCACAAAAAGATCGTGAGTTTTGAAACGCATTTGTCAAGTTTAAACTAAATATTAAATATATATATATATATATGAATTGATCTAAAACATCGGAGAATTCGTTTTTCATGGTAATTGTGGATTTATTAAAAAAACCCCAGACTCTTGTTAAGGACCAGAAACTTATCAGAAATTTCAAAAATCATTTGAATTTTTTGGTATAACTATAATTATTATTTATAAGAATATTACGAGTCTATTGATATTAGTAATGTGGTCATTTTTATCAAATCAGGTACTTTTAGTATCTCATAATACATTTTCGCCACTCATATGGACAGTTTCAGTAACGGCTCGTCCATTAGGGCTGCAGAGCTGCAGTCCCCCTGAAATTATTTAAAAACTCGTCTTTTCATTTTTATTCTAATTGGTTCATTTTTCAACTTGAAGAGTTTAATCATAATCGAAAATGGCAAAAAAGTAATAAAAATGTAAAAGTTTAGTTATATTAACTTCCCTTTTTAAAGTAACACGAGGGCTATAAAAAACGTAAAAGAAAGACGGAAAATAAATCAAAAATTAAGAAAGAGACAGATCAGAGCTGCAGAAAGTTTTATCCATCCTAAAATCGAAATTTCCCGCATTCAGCAACTCGGTGCTCTTAATCGGAAGAAAAAAAGCAACCCTTTTTCCCATTGAAATTCGAACCCCGTGAGCTGCACTCCTGAGCAGCTCTACCTTGGCGCGACTTCCTCATTTAGCCTTTTTTCGTTTTCTCTCAGTAGTCCAGTCGTTAAGTAGTTTTTTAAATCAAATTCTGGAGGAGTTTTTGCTCCTTTATCTTTTTTGGGGTGCTGATTACGAATCTGAGCTTTGCCACCAAAATTTTTTGTTGGAATTTTAGTTACAGCTGAAAAACATTAAAAAATTTTCCCAGTTTTTTGCTTATAACTCAAAAATTATAAATTTTTAGTATATCATCATTATACACCAAAATAATCAGCATAAAATTTACTACAACTTAGGTCTTTACAACTTTTGCAGCACTGCTTGTTTCTGAGATGACGAGCCGCCACTGGACAGTTTACAAATCGAATTAATCTGAGAGACCATCTTCCTTACATTTTGATCATGCTTGTGTCATCTAAGGGCATATGAATCTGGTGACGCAGGAGGCCATATGCAGACTTTCAATTTGTTTTCATCTAATGAAGGATTCACGAAGAAGAGTAATGTTTCCTTTTCATCTTGCTGTGCACTATCCCCCTTTTGACTATCTCATAAATGAAGAACATAAAAAGAATATATTCTAATCATCTAAAATTCGATCTTGAAGTTTTGATGAATTTCCACGTTTTAAACATCCTTGCGCACAAAAAGCATATTTATGGAATTATGTCTATGCGTTAGCGAACACGGTAACTAAATAACCCAAAGAGCTAGACGGATGAAATTTGGTACGTGGTTTTTGCATAAAATTTATAGATCTGTATCATATTTTGAGCTAAGTATGTCGAAGGAAAGAGTTTTTATTCTGTTTTCGAATCTGTCAAGAGAGAATTTCCAAAATGCATACTCGATCTTCTTCACTCTACGACGAATTTAAACACAAAACAGGCAATATTTACGGCATTTTTAACGCGCATGTTGCTCTTCATGTCCAAAAAATACTATATACATTTTTAATTATTTTATTTATTGGCCTGCTTGTGTCCATTCACACTCAAAGAAAAGAAGGACAGTCGATCACTCTATTAAGTAAATCACTCATTTTCTTTTGTTTCAGCCAGTGTTTCAATACTGTAAATTGCGATGAATGTGAGTGATAATGTAAAAAGATAATATTTGAATTACATACATCGGACTAGTTTGTAGCTATGAAAATATCTAATTCTTATATTTTCTTTAGAAAATTCTCTATTTCCCATGATAAGTATTTCATTTGCTACTGAATCACTTTTTTAAATGAACTAATCTCATTCAACAACAGTTTAACATATTAGAAAACATTTACTTCTAAGATAGTCTAGAAGATAGAATACAAAAAAGAAATAAACACAGAAGAAGTAAACAATAGCGATAACAATACACCTTTTTGCGCGCCCAACGCAGCAGCATCCAGTGATTGCATCAATGCTGCATGTTATCGCTACTGTTTCCTTCTTCTGTTTCTTCTGTGTTTTTTTCTTTTTTTGTATTCTATTTTCTGTATTTGTATTTTATTGGAAGTTGCTGCATATGCGCCATTCTGTCTAATACAAAAGTTTAATTAATTTTTAATATCTTTTTTTAAATTATATTAATTGTAACTGCTATAGTCTAGAAGCGTATTTTCAAGGTTTAAAAATGATGATCTTGAGTCTGTATGGCTATTTTTGATGTTTCGCATACATCTTTTCTTGGTACAGTCATGACACTACCACAAAAACGATCCATATTTTCTAATGATGCGAAATGAGGTAGTTAGAATTTGATTATATGCAATGTGCATGATTCTGAGATAATAAAAAATGTAAAATTCCCGTGCGCAAAACACGAGCGAAATTTTCGGCCGTCTGCTGAATTTATGATTTCTAATAATTTTTTTCAGATATGTAACCATTGCATTCAAGAAGAAATTTTTTAAAGATATATTTTTAAAATTGCAATTTCGTTGTTCAAAATATCTATTAGGTACATCTACATAAAAATCCGTCCTCAGTAGTACATTATATTCATTTGATAAGATTTCATGATCTAATGTTAAGCAGCGTCGCAAGTAACTGTAGTGTTTAGTTTTAGCTGCTCAAATAAAACACTGTTTTGATAAATCAATTAAAAATCGAAAAATCAACCTACCCGTAATATGGTCTGAGATTGGCGTCTTTGAAATACCGGCCGTGACAGTAAAACTTAATTATTCAAAATTTCGAATGCTGATATTTGTTTACTTTTGTCCTGTAAAATCACCCTCTGTGCTCTGTTTACAAATAATTATACAACCAGGATATTGTTTAGCAACGGATTCGGAAACCCTCCGCGCTTTTGCGCATACGCCGGGCGGAGTTATTTTCATCAAAATAGGGAAGAAGTGAAAAATGGAAGGGTGATGTTTACATTTTACTGAGTGTGATCTAACAAAGAACTCCGGAAATGCGCTCATATGACTCATTGCCTGATAACCCTTTCTGGCGTAAATTCGTCCAAAAGTGGTAGTCTTGGAATCCGTTGCTGAACAGTATACTGGAATCCTTGAGTTTAGGCCTTGCATATTAGTTTTCGAATCGAGGCAGTCCTGTGATTACCATTCTTGCCAAGAGAAATGAGGCTACTCATCTCTACCTTTTCCCTCTGATATTCGTTTCAGATTTCCAGAACTGAAGTAAGATATTCCATGTTAATTCCAAGATTAACTCAAGCTACGATTCAAAATGATCGGTAATTTTCTTCGTCGTAACAATTATGCTGCATTCTAATATTGTTCAACCAACTCATTTTGTAGCAGAAATGAAGAATAAACACAATATGATGTTCACTGTAAGATTGAATTCCGAAAGTTTTGAATACTATAATGGACAAGTATGTAAGTAGCACAAGATATTCCACTATTCTATTGTTACGATATTAAAAATGTTGTAACATTTTACAATGTTTTTGTGCTACAGTAGACGCCGCTTATAGTGATCACGGATATAACGATCAATCGGTTATACTGGTCAAAACAGCGTGGAACGAATCTCCCGTATTTAAATGCATAGAAAATCCTCCGGTTATAGTGATCAATTTGATGGTCGGGCGGGAAAGTCCATGGCCAGCTGAAGGGCATCAAGAATTGGTTTTTTTCTGGATCATTATCTCCATTGGACCCATTCTCTCCCTCTACTCTCTGCAGTGTTCCGCCTTCTATTCAGTGATATATCGGCAATCACTAGAGAACACTGTGAGTTTCATGATGAGCAAACGTCGCACGTTGAGCTTGAAAGAAAAATGCGATCTTCTAATAAAGTAACATAACTTCCCAAATTAAGTCAGAGGGAGTCGGGTATGATGTGGCCATAAGGAAACCATGGATGTTTCATCGATATCAAACAAGAGACTAACTCTGATGTCATTGAAAAACCAGCGGACCTTCCCGAAGACGATTATTAGGCCTGGATCAACATTGATACAAATTCGGAGATTGATGAACAAACTACAGAAGAAACAATCTGTCAAGCACAGATGAATCGAAGAGATGATGGCATAGAGCTTGAGGACAAGGACGATGAAGAGGAGCTAGAAGATAAACCACCATCAAAACAAGAAACTCTGCAAGCCCTTCGCCCTGTAAAAAGATAAGTCAAATACCGTGCCGAATCTTCGATGAGCATTGTTCGTATGAACGGTTTATCCGACGAATGTTTGATAACACAGAAAACAGGTTAGTCTCGATAACTTCTTTATGAAAGCTTAAAAAATGAAATTAGTATGATTTCTTCCTAATTACAATATAATATTCTAATTATAATTTATAATTATTTTATTTCTAATTATAACGAATGAATATATATCAACAATATTGTGTGGTTTGTTTATTCTTATACTCTCGTATACATACAGATTTGTGTTATTTTAAAGTCATTTCGGATATAGTGATCACCCAAACTGATCGCTATAAGCGGCATCCACTGTACTACGGTGCTAAATAAACGCTTACTCTGGTGGGTGCATGTCCATTTTGGTGAATAGGGGGTGGAGATGCAATCAACGCTGAATTCATTACATGGCCATTATTTTGGTAACAGTGTAAAACAATAAGGACGAAGCAAAAAGTTCTTTATATATATATATATATATATATAATTAGTAGAATTGTCTGTTTCTTTTGCAAAAGTCTATGCCTTTGTAGATGAGTTTGCTCATTTCATTTCATAAGCTCTGTTCATTTATTTGTAGAAAAGGTCAGCTGATTACAAATTTCAGGGATTTCAGGAAGTAATTTAAAAATATGGATAGAGATATAATATAGATAAATAGGGTTGAGATAGGCTCCTTGTAAAATAAGTTATCATCAAGACAATAATTTGAATAATTATCTCTTTAAAAAATAGCAGCCTAATTACTTTGTTTGAATAAGTGTTTACGTGATTGTGCTCTTTCATCTCACGGATAATGTTTGACTTTCTAGCATGGATATCCTTCTAGAAGACGTTCCTTAGTTGGTGATGCAAAGTTTGAAACCGTTAAAAATAAAGAAGCTAAAGAAACCTGGATTTTAGAACAAAGAAAGAAAACTGAAGACGAAGAATTATCAGAGGAAGAGGTAAGCTATTTAAAAACAGAAAGCATATTCCTCTTTAGTTTTTAACCGAAACTATGACATAAATTTAGAATTACATTTAAGAATAAGTAAGAAACTATACAGGGTGTCCACGCTTATCGTGCACAATAGCTAATTTCTAAACCGTAAGGGATAGACATATAGTTCCAATTGAAAAAATGCTTTAAATGAAGAGAAAAATTATAATATATGTTTTATGAGTGAATGAATATATTCCTGAAAAAGTTACGAATTCTAACTTTTTTATAGGGTCCCCCGGTGCTATCAGTCATATTTAGTAAAAGTTTTTTGACACTCTAATATTTGAAACAAAAGAAGTCCCACTCTTTTGTGACTAAAACTGACCGAGTTACGGAGCTTTGAATATCGCTGACTTAGACCACTTTACACCATTTCAATAGCCGTCTTGAAGACGATCCACCAATCAATGTACAGTACTGTTTGGTTAAAAATCCTGAAATTCAAAGCTCCATAACTCGGTCAGTTATAGTCACAGAAGAGTGGGACTTCTTTTGTTTAAAGTATTAGAGTGTCAAAAAACTTTTACTAAATGTGACTGATAGCACCGGGGGACCTTATAAAAAGTTAGAATTCGTAACTTTTTCAGGAATATATTTATTCACTCATAAAACATATATTATAATTCTTCCCTTCATTTAAAGCATTTTTTCAATTGGAACTATATGCCTATCCCTTACGGTTTAGAAATTAGCTATTGTGCACGATAAGCGTGGACACCCTGTATATAAAGAATGCATTTTTCAAAAAATAATCTTATTTGTGTAGACAAATTTTAATTGAAATTAAATATAGCTTTTTCTTGGTTATCTTATGATGCTTCAATTTTTTTTTTATCAATGTTGCAAGTTATAGTGTTTCTTTTGGTATAGAAAATGTTGAGTCGTCTCTCCTTAATAATTTTTTGATTCGATCTGAAATTGTAGTCCAACATTTGTTATCTCATTTCTAAAAAAACCTCATTGTTAGCTTTAAAAAGCGTTCTTATAGAAAATTTATGATATAAGTAAACTAGTCAACGAATTTTTCATTTGACAATGGTCTGCTGTTAAAAGCAAATTTTTTTGTCATCTATTTTTGATATACTGTTAGTTAATCTTGAATATTTCTTAAAATGTATAGTTTTAGGGAGATTATAAGAGTAAAATACTATCATCGTTAATAAGTTTAATCAATTGCTTGTTTTATTTGTATAAGTCGATTTTTTTGTATGAAGTTATTCATCTATACTACGAATTTTTGAAATTATCTTCCATATTAAATACTGAAAGACAGCAATTTGGAAGTTATTTTAATATGTTTATCTACTTAACAAATGAAATTAAGTACTTCGTAGGTGGTAAAGTGGAGGAATGATAAATTTAACCGTCACACTAGAAATTGAAGATAATATGGAAAGAAGAATGACGCTTTATTTTGAGGCATCTTTTATATTCTTTGCAGGTTTTCCTTGTGAGTGATATTCCTGATGAACCCTTGCCTTCTCCTCAACAAGTGAATCTTGTTTTGTCTGTTAAAGATGGTTTCAATAATCTACCAAGAATTCTCAGAATCATACAAGTGAGTAATACAATTCTAATTGATTCACTTAGATGCATTCGGGACATTGAGGTTTTAATCTTAAACCTTATATTTGGCGCAGCAATGACTATTCTGGCTTTTGCTCTATCAAACTTCACCAACCAGCCATTTGCAACGTTAATGTAAGAGAAAAAAAACTGTGTTAAAATGCTGCCTTTTAAAAAAATCCTAATTGCTTGCCTACTTTTTTTCGTTTATAATTAGTTAATGAAGAATATGTCTTAAAATGTTGTATAGATTCTAGTTAATGGGAGCGTATAGCAGTATAATACCGTTGCTGTTAATGATTTTAAGTGGGACATTCACAGCTGTTCCACTCCGCGATTTTTGGAACAAGGGAAGAGAAAACCTTTCGTCAATGTAAGAAACCGATGAAAATTGGCGGAAATCGGTTGCGCTGTTGGAATTTAAAAGATTTGAAATCCATTGGAATGGAAGGCCATAAAAAGTAAACTTTGATTCTTCGAAGCGGCGATAAATCACCCGTGTGTGTGTAGAGTGCGTTTGAGAGGGGGAAAGTGCGTGGAAGTCAGTCTGGGACTTTGAACATTCTAAAACAAGGGTTCTCAAAACAAACTTTGGAGCATTCGTGAATGACCTGCCTAATCTATTGACTTGAATGGGTTGGAAAAAAACCCGCTCTTTGGGACAAATGGAAAAGCCTTGACTTCTCGTGGATGCCCAGCTTTAGTTTATTATTTGTTCTATTTCCATAAATAAATCTCAGTCTCGAAAAGATACATGAAAAACAGAATTTTTCATTGACCCATTCGCTACAGCGAACTTGTACACATTTTTTTATGAATTGCTCTTCATGTTTTATAAGTTTATTAATGCATATGTGTAAATTTGTGGTTGAAGGTACTCTTCGTAAAATCACCAGTAAATGAACATTTATCCTTTCTGTGACATTGCTTGATTGCGATGCGAACTTAACTGATACCTCGTAAATTCGCGGCTTTCATACTAAATTTTGTTTGATTACAGTGCATGTTATTTTACGTAACAGATTATATGTATCCTTTTCTGAAATGAATTATTTAAAAATTGGATGAAAGTTCTGATGAAGCAAGAACAATGCTTATCATCTAGGCTTTACAAAAAAATAAACTAACAAGTCTAAAATAAATTACCTAAGATTGGGAAAAGGGACGTATTGATCAATAGAATGAAAAAATTAATTAAATATTAAATGAAAATATCTTCCGACTGAATTTGATTATGTCTTTCTCTTTATGCATTTCTAATTGTTGAAAAAATAGGTTGTTAATTATATTGCTCAAAATTTTCTGAGAATATATTTTGTCTATTTCAGTCATGCCAAGGTTGTATTCTTCATCTGGAAACCAGAACGTCGAAAAAGAAAGACTTTGATTTTGACATCCTGGTTCGGCTAAACGCAACCAAAGATAGAGTGCTGAATATCATTAAAGCTTTGAAAGCAAATTCTGTTCAAGATATTAATATTTTGATAGAAGAAAAAATAAGCATCAAAGGTATTAGTTGAAAAGTTTTCCTTTGTTGATGTTTTATTAAAGAAAATAAAATATTCAAAAATAAGTAATAATAAATATTATTTAATAAAGTAAAAATAAGTCGAAAATAAAAACATGATATTTTATAAGTAATTAAAATATCAAGTAAAGAGATGTAATTTAGAATAAATTATTGAAATACATTTGCTGAAAATCTTCTAATAGACAAGTTAATTTCCTTTTGCAGATCCTTGGTTTCCAAGGCATATAAGCGACTTAGACTTCTGCACTCATCTTATGACGAAGTTTGAACCTGACTTGGACCTTGATCATCCTGTAAGTGTGAAAAAATTTAATGATGATTCGAAACAGCGTTCAAAATGAGATAGCATATTAAAAAATAACATATAACTTCAGTAAAGATAATTTTATGCAATAAAGTTAACTGCTGAAGCATGCACATTTACAATTGCCTCGAGATTTTTGTTTTAAATTTATTAAATTCCACACTCTGCATTTAAAATTATTATAAAAATGTGATTTAAGTAGAATTTTGAAGTAATTTTTTCTTTCATTTTTCGCTATAATCGTTTCTGTATTCCTTTTTCTGTTTAGGATATTTTGTCCTTTTCATCAAGGCAATTTATTAATCTTTTCTGTAAGTTCATACTTCATGTAATTGCACAGAAGATTTGAAAACACATTTCATTGCTTGGTATCAAGTACCGGATGTGCATAAAAGAATAACAGAGTTTTAAAGTTGTCTAATCTGTGTCTTTTGATTTACAAAACTGAATCACAAATGTAATAAAAGAACAGCAATTACAGTTTTTCTATACGAAATATTCAGAATGAGAGCCTTTGTCAGGCGGTACACATCCTAAAGTTCCTCTCATACTTAAATGAAACAGGCAGTTGCTTCAGTCCTGTGCTGGTAATTGTAAAGTCAGTAGGTAGTGGATGCACATACGTGCAATCCTGAAGAGGACATCAAAGAAGAAAAGTTCAAATCGGATTACTTTGAAAGCTACCACAAACAAGTTTGGTCATCCGCTTCACGGTGATCCATCCACCCGTCAAGGATTGCATCACTCAATCCATCCCTATAGTTCTTTAGATATTGAAAGGCCACACCATCTTGTTGCCAAATGAAGTTTTCCTTTCATTCTGAAGTTTGAAAAGGCATGCTTGCATCATATAAATACCAACAACTCCGGCAATACTGACTTCAGCAATACGGAACAGCCTCTTAAACTTCACAGAACAGATAAGTGGCACAGAAAAGGTGGAATTTTTGATTATCTCCTTCTCATTGTTAGACCGCTTGGACCGATAGATACGAACATTATAAGCGTTAGTCTTTCCATTATGAAGAATTGTTGCTTCCTGACTGAATTCAGTTTGATCTAGAAAGTCGTCTTCTTCATGCTGTATTATATGTAACCATTCAAACCATTGTTACTAGAAAATTTTCATTAATCATTTAACCGTTGACTTTTTTTAAACAGGTAGAATTTATTTTATTTTAGAAAAAAGTGTACTTAAAAAGAATTTCGGCACAGCATTAACAAAATACTGGCTCCCTTGTGCTAATGAACTGCAGACAGAACTAGACAATAAATCTGCTTAAGAACTGCATTCTGCATCTTGACGATAGGCCCTAACTTGGCAGTCGTAATAAAATGAAACTTAGCACAGTTTAACAGTTATCTTATCCACAGGAAAATTTTTCAGTTTTAAATTGATCACAACTTATCGCTCCAATCATTTCAATTTTGCAGAATAAGTTTTAATTTATTACTACATTTTTTATAGCTTGACTATTAACATTTTTGGTAAGCGTATGATGTATGTGAAGTGAATATTGATAATCTGTTATGGCACATAATTTTAATTTTCCCTGCCTTCAATAATTTCAAACTATATCAATTTCAATAACTACTCAAGTCATTATTTGCTTTACTGCATCGTGTTTAAATTAAGAAATCATTATCTGTTGCAAGTAAATACTTACACCGTATTCATATCTCTAATTTAATAACTTTTTTAATCCTTCAGGGATTTTCTGATCAAGTCTACAGAGCAAGGAGGAAAGAAATCGCAGAAATTGCCTTTCATTACAAACAGTAAGTATGCATTTTCTATAAAAGTTGCTTCATTTGAAATCTCTTTCTTTGAAATGCCACTTATTTTCTAAAAAGTGCACATGAGGATCATTCGCGTGTAAACAGAAATTTCATTACTATATCATAAGTATTAAGAGAAATAAGATTTCTTTCCTTACAACAGCATTTGAGTTGCGAGTTTCAGGTTCGAGATTCATTTCCATAGACGATACGTTGTGCGCGCGAGACCGGTGAACATGAGATCCAAGGAGAAGTAAACTAATTAAATATAACATAAACTAGAAGATTTGTGCCCGTCTAAGACTGACCTTTAGCTTACCAACAGTATCTCAGATCTGATTGTCACAGATTTATTAGCGAAAGTTGTAGTAGAAAATTTCATGTACATTGGCATAGTGCTTAAGAAATGAAAAAGCATGAAAAACAGAAATCATAAATCAATTGACACTAACTTTCGTTTTGTAACATATATAAATATTCAATTCCAAAATTAAGTACGAAAAAGAAAGAAACTTTTTAACGAAAACAAAAGTAAAGATCTTCGAGAAGTGGAAAATAACTTAATTCTAGTGCAACTTCTATTTGATTTTAACAGAGTTCCGCGTCAATGAATCAACATAAAATAAAAAAGAAAAAAAAACCCTGCTAAACTCAGCTAAAAAAAGCCCCTGTTATAACTCCTAGTTGATATTAAATCATCACAGAATCCAAACAGTATCCCGAGGTGTGTATGCTTATTTGTAGAAAGACTGCCTGAATCTCTTTGGCACATAGCCAAACCAAACCACGTGATCGTCACTGATTTTTCTGGCCTTTTCTATTATAGATTGTAGAAAAAAGAAACGTCAATGCTATTAGATCAGATATACTCAAAACATTTTTACGAACACAAAGAAGGTAATGTATAAAGAAAACGATTTGTAACAAATTAGATAAAGTTTAAGATCTAATAAAATATAAACCAAAAAACTTAATTAGATTTCTAATGCGAGAATTAGTATTATATTACCAAAAAAACTTGAAAAATAAACTATTTCATACTGCAATATAATTGCTCTTTATATTACAATCAGCAGTTGCAAGATGCGTAGTGAAATCTAAATTTAAATTGCTGAGTGCTTTTTACTGTATCTTAAGAGCATGAATTTACTCCATTGAGAAATTCGGATCATTTTAAGAGGCAATATTCTAACCAGGTGTTAATAACTTTCAGTCACAAGCAATAAATATGATAGACCAACTGAATGCTGAAAGTCCATCTTCCATCTTAGTGTAGTTTTAAAAAACAACATGTTTTTAAAATGCCACTAAGTATACCTGTTTTTAATATCTAAATACCCGTCTCTTCATTATTGCGATAGGAAAACAATTGTTGAAACCATTATTGCATTTCTAGTTATTTATGGACGATATCATGTGATGAAGTTTTCAGCAGAAAATCAGAAGGCACGAACAATATTTTAGAAATCATTAATCTTCCCACCATAAATTAGACGCAATGTTTCTAGAATATACATAATTGCAGGCCATGAAAGAGCTTGTAAATTGTCTGCTATATTTAAAAAACAGTTCTGCATTACAGGAATAATCGTAGTGATGCATGTCTTCATTGATTAGTAGCCAACCATAACAACGCACGATTTAATAAATTATTTTTAGCATTTATTATATATTAAAATGGGTGTGAGAGTTTTTCATTAAAGATTTTGTCTAAAAATGTTTTAAATGAATAAAAATTAATTTTTATTTGTTCTGTGAAATACGTTGAAGGGGGAAAATGTTATAACATAGAACTTATTGCAATATATCATTTTTTTTAGAAAAACTTCATTAGAAGTTTTTCAATGAAAATTGATATACTGTTTAAAATACTTTTAAAACAGACCTAGGTGTTTGAATACTTCAGTTAGGAATAGGTTCAGTTAAGAAAATTTGTGTAACTTTATTATGGTGAAAACTTTTCTCCCTAAATTCTTGGGATGATGTCGAATCGGAATACTAACATGTGCCAAGTCCAATTCTCATTCATAATTCCTTCGTCATTAGCTTTCGTGTCCTGACCAGACTTATGTAAGGTTACATCTTATTAAATAATGAAACTTGTTCATTGGATTTTACAAAAATTTAATTGACTTCAAATATTTACATCTTACAGCGGCGAGCCCATACCCAAAGTTGAGTACAGAGAAGATGAAATTCGAACGTGGTAAGAAAAATTCTCTATTTAACATTATTTTTCAAATATGGTGTTTAATATAAAAGGGTTGGATAAAAAGAACTGGCAACGCGCCTATTCATTTGAAGTTACATATTACTACAGATAGGAACATTTGACTTTCTATATAATTGCCTCCCAAGTCTAAGAACTTTTGCCTAAATAATGGAAGGCGTTGCGCACCATCACCACTTCCATTTCGATCCGAATGCAACCCTAGATCACGGTTAATCTCGCTTCTACCATAGAAGTAAATTCAAAGCAGTTCTTCCATTTTAGCAATGAAATCGTTGAAGCCCGCATTTATATTAGTTGAGAAGGGCAGAGGTTTCGCATCTTCTATCACCATCGTTGTAAGAAATTTGTGACAGCGTTCGGACTATGACACCATTCACTGTCATGTAGAAGAACAGAGTTTATTTATTGACAATAAATGGCTTCGCTTTCTCCTGAGTTCTGAGAGCATATCGTGAGTTGAATGCTATAAATACGAGGATGAATCCCAAAAAAAATGCTACAAAGGTAATAAAAAATTATTTATTAACAAGAAACAGAATATACAAAAGGGAATTAAGAGGAATAATTGCCGATCACTTTTCCACATAATCACCAAATCTATTTAGGCATTTATCTGAATGCAGGACTAACTTGTTTAACCCGGCTTGGTAGAAATCACGTCCTTGCCCATTGAACCAGTTCTCGGCAGCTGTTTTCATATCACTGTCAGAAGAAAACTTTGTTCCAGATAAGAGTTCCTTCAATTTCGGAAAAAAGAAATAGTCACTGGGCCATCGTGAAGTATCCGACGCAAACTCCCTGGCATGTTGAGTGATGGTGTCATCCCCCTGCATGACAATACCCATACTACTCGAAAATTCAAGAATTTCTGCAAAAGTTCAAGTAGGAAGTCTGGAGCTACCACCCATACAGCCCATATTTTGCATCCAATCTGGGTTCCAAACACTTGTCTGGAACAAGGGTCTCTTCAAACAGCAATGTGAAAACAGTTGTCGAGAACTAACTCAATGGACAGGACGTGATTTCTGCCAAGCCGGGTTAAACAAGTTGGTCCTGCTTTCAGGTAAATGCCTAAATAGTTTTGGTGATCATGTGGAAAAGTGATCGGCAAGTATGTCTCGTAATTTCCTTTTGTATTTTCTGTCTATTGTTAATAAATAATTTTTTATTACCCTTGTAAACTTTTTTTTTATCCATCCTCGTAGGTATCTACAAAAGTGGCGAATTATGGTCAAACGCATAAAGAGGTGCCATTTGTTAGATTCACAATATACTGCGACTGAGAAAATGTTGTGGATGATTCCTTGGCATTACTTATAATTTCATTCAGGTTCTCACATTTTTCAAATCATGAAAAATAAAAAAAAACATTCATTAACGTTTTTCTCGAAATAACTGATTTGTAGTTAATTAATTAATGCATTCGCCGTTACGATATGGTGTCGTTCAAAATTGTAACAATAAGCACAATTAATAGTCTGTTTTGTAGAAACAGACTGGTGTAATATAATTCTACTCATATCATATCGTCGCTTAACAAGCAACACCACCTATCTCAATTTTTTGAAATTTCAAAGAGGGAGAAAATACTCAATTTTTCGCAATCAATAAACGAATATTTCTGAGTTCGTTTTCACATCTAGTAGGAACATACGGTCGCATGTTCATATCAGATGTTAAAAAAAATCAGATATATTCGTTATTGGTAGCGAAAAATTGATTATTTTCTCCCTCTTTGAAATTTCAAAGAATGAGATCGGTGATGCTGCTTGTTAAGAGACGATATGATATTTTAGCAGGTACTAGCTTTTGAACCTAAGACCTTGGGTCCTGAGTCGCGTATCTTAACCACTAGACAAAAGGAATTCCCAATGTCCGGAGGTGGATACGGAGTTATATACATTGAAGTAAGATGGTGCACTACAGGAGCAACCTCAGCTTGTTTGATATTATCTGAATATCAAGGAAGCGATAATTGCACTTCCGTGTGCTGCGTGCATATTTGCAGATTGCTACCCCGATTGTTTTGTGCACAGGCACGTGCAGGCTTTGCGCTATGGAAATGCGTCATAGACTTTGAATTGGGAGAGCTGCGTTGCTGTAGGGGTTGTAGTGCTGCCACCTGTCGGATGTAGCAGGAGATGAATTTATGTTATATATGGTGCTGCCATCTATTAGTGGGACTGAAAGTAGTTGTTGCATGTAATTCGTCCCCTAATCACCACTTTAACAGGTACTAGCTTTTGAACCTAAGACCTTGGGTCCTGAGTCGCGTATCTTAACCATTAGACAAAAGGAATTCCCAATGTCCGGAGGTGGATACGGACTTATATACATCAGAGTAAGATGGTTCAGTACGGTGCACTACAATATTATGATTATCATCTTCACTTCCTACTGCGCAGTGTGACACATTTTGTTCATGAGGCAATCATTGGATGATGGTTTCAAGCGTAAGTCGTTGAAGTGCGTCACCAGGAATCCTCATTGGTTGAAAAAGTCCTGTCTAAGTATATGACTCTAGTGTAATGGAGGGTTCAGAGTTAAATTGAACCAAGTCCATGTTTTGCCCGTTTTGCGATAATACTGCCATGCTAGTATAGAAATTATATATTTTCTGTATAACAGTGATTAAAATCCATAGTTCAATTTGTATCCACAAGGCAGAAAGAACAAGTTAAAGTCCACTGTTATTTTAAATACAGCCAATCAACTTTGAGATCTGTTTTCTCAGAAATAAATCTCATGAACTTGGTTTACTTTAACAATGAACCCCTCCAATTGCAACTTGGACAATGTTTGGGGGATCCATATATTTGTAATTTTGTGGTATCCATAACAGTTGAATAGAATGCAGAGCCCAAAATGACATTCTCTCCTTTAAGGAAAAAAAGTTTCACCGATCTTTAGAGTACGAAATGGCAATGCAGCATAACGAAAAACTTTTAGTAGTCTCCGATAGCATTTTTTTGTGCGCTGATTTAATGCAAGTTCATTTTTTTTCTAAGAGAGTTGCTGCTGCTCTGTAAGACTTCTTCTAGGACATTAGATCATTTCCAGTGCACTTCAAATCATGGTGCAGTTGATGGGCACAGTTCATTGTAATGTCCCTTCGCTATCTAACAGTAAGTGAGACACAAAGGTGGATGGCGTGTGAGCATAAGTTTATGTCAGCATCTATATGCATAAACCTGACAAAGCAATAATTGTGTGTATCTTAACTAGAAGAATGTTTTAGTTTACGTTTTCTGGGTGCCTGGAAAATAATTTAAAATCTGAGGAAAGGTACTATGAAAAAGCTGAAAACATTAACTTGAAGAGCCTCAGAATGTAGGGCAAGACAAAGACTGTGACAACAACAAGAACAGCAAAAACAGTTTTGAGGTTAGAGCTGAGGGGCCAGACGACCATGGAGATGTTTGGTACAAATAGTACTTAAAAATGGAATATTTGCAAATGAAAATAACAAAGGAATAAATTAATATATGTAGGTGAAATGAAACTGTTTCATAGCTGAACGCGGGTACTAAAAATGTTTTACATCAACCGTGAATTTATATGGTGCACACACATGCTATGCGTTCATCACAGTTATTCTACTGAGTATGGTGATCGATATTTTCGTGAATATATTTTTATTTTAAGGAATTTGTATAAGAGCTGAAAATTGCTTACTTTCATTTTATTCTTTCTCATTTAAGGGGTGTAGTTTACAAAAATTTAAAGGCTTACCTTCCAACCCACGCCTGCAAGCAGTACCTCGATGTCTTTTCGATTTTGGAGAAAGAATGCGGTTACCGACCTGACAATATTCCACAGCTCGAGGATGTGTCCAGATTTCTGAAAAGTAAGTTAGCAACATTCTGATTGAGATGAACGAATTTCGAAATTGCATTTGCTCTTAATGGGTGGAGTCTGTTTATAAATTATCTTGAAAAAAATTGCTTAACTTTTTTTCCATTTGAATTAGTTTCATTTTCACATTTGTTACAACTTTAAAATTGATGGAATGTAACTTTCCAGTTTGCACGGACATAACTTTCCAGTTTGGACTTTTAACCCCTTCCAGTAAGATTCATGGAAAGGTGCAAATATAGCATGAAACCCAATGACGAATTATACTCGTCATTTTACTGGAAGGGGCTAAGGCAGCTTTTATAATTTCTCTAGTAAGATTTGGGAAAACGTTATAGATAACACTGTGCAATTTTAGTAAGAGTTAAATAAAGGGGCAAAGAAAGAATATCAAATTGCAGAATGTCCCAAAAGATCGTTTATAGACTTTAACCCTATGAGACCTATTCCGCCTCAGACCGCCCCATTCAACAGAGGCCGGACGCAGGCGGTTTCGGGCACCTGGGTGAATTTTACGGGAGAAGAGTGGCCCATTTCTTTGTTGACAATTGATCGCCCAAACTTGGGTGTCGTCCTCCTGGAATTTCTGTAAAGAAAGGGAGGATTTCATTCTGTTTTCGTGAACGAAAATTTACTTCAGTTTTTGAGGAACTAGAATTCTCACTCTAGCCGTGTTTAGAGAGTTAATGGTAGTCCAGGTATAAAGAAACAAGTCATTTTTACAATATAATTTGGAGACTTTCGCAAACGCAAAGGGCGGCCGCTATTAGTGGCTCTTTGCCAAGAAATTAAGAAAATGAATTAAGAAAAAGAAAAGGACGCACCAGATAAAATATACAACACAGGTTTAATAGAATACAAGTTTACAATATCACAACACATTTGCATGAACAACAACGTGCGAAGCGTGTATAGCTTCAGATTGCAAGTTCTTTGAACTCTTACTTTAAGTACTCCAAAGGTTTTGTTGTTGATATTGCGTCCTTCCCGCCATTGAATCTGTCACGACTTGTAATGTCACCACAATATAAAGTTACATCTAGTTATTGTAAACTCTTTTCCGTTATCAGAGGGATTTTTTTCATTTCAGTACTTTATTAAAAATAATCTTCTCAGAATATATTACAATTGGATTTTTATTTCAGAACGGACTGGATTTCAAGTTCGACCTGCTGCAGGATTATTGACTGCCAGAGATTTCTTGGCAAGCCTTGCATTTCGAGTTTTTCAATCGACGCAGTACGTGAGACATCCATCCTCTCCCAATCATTCCCCCGAGCCGTAAGTGGAATCTTTCTTATTCCTTAACTATCACTTGTCTTGAAATGGAGTCCAATGGATCCAAAATTAACCTAAAACTCACTCGAATTAAATTTCAAATATTATCTACTTCTTTGCCTATGGACTGGTGATATATCTCCTTTACTTTCCGGATTTGTATGGATATTTCCTTCAAATGCAACGGAAGTTTATATTTAAATGCTGCTTAGCAAAAATTATTCAGACCATATTAAGGAAATATTTCTTGTTTTAATTTTTTTTTCTAGATTTATCGTAGATTAATCTGTTAGCAACCCACGATCTAAATTGTGTGCGAAATTGTTATAAAGCATCTTTCAAGCAAAAATGTATTGTGGTCACGCTAAATCACTTGGCATTAATCCCCGTTAAAGCCCAATTAATTTAAAACATAAATTTCAGTAATTTTTTTAATTATGTTTAAACACCAATATAAATGTGAAGTAAAGTTTCATTTCTAAAAAAAGGTGTAAAAAATTATCTAAAAATTGGTAGAAAATGATTTAAAAAACTTTTTTATAGATAAACATAAAAAATATTTTTAAAATATTGCAGAAATATTAAAAAAGAGATCATTTTCTATTTCCTTACATTATCTCGAAAATAAATCAAATTAAAAAACAAAAATCAAAATGGCGAAACTTTTTCTTCAAAATCTTGCTAATGGGTAGTATATACCATTTGGGAACTATTTAGAAGTTTCGGAATGCATATTGTAAGATAAAGCATAAAAGAAACAATGGGCTGCGATAGGTTTATCCACGAAAGTGTAAATGTAACTGTCTTCAAGTGGGGACGCTGGGCGTTAATGGGTTAAAAGAGAGGGCAGGGCGAGAGAGAAGTATGGACTCCCCCATTTTAAAATTAAATAACTCGTCAACAGAGATCAATAGAAGCATGAAAGCAATTGCATGTTTATTTTGAAAGAGGTAAAAATCTGATACAGAAGTTTCAGAATTAGTTATAAATGTTGCCAGCAGGTGCCTCTGTATGCTGTAGTCGTAGTAAGGAGTCTAAGAAAGATGCTATAAACAGTCCTTTGTAAGCAATCTTTACAATCGAACCACAATCGATTCAAAATGTGCACTTTTCGCAGCACAGAGATGACACGTACTAAGAATGAAATTTTCAGTCACCCTCTGTAATGTGTCAACGGAAATGCATGCACGTACCCTACAGATAAACTCTTCAATGCAGTGTTGCAGGATTGTTCCGGAAACGGTATGCTTCCATGTTTCCCAAAAGAAGAACTTGCAGAGGGTGAGATCTGGGGAGTAAAGAGGCCAATCTTTGCCTGTTCCATTAAATGTGAAAAGTTCAAAGAATGATTCTGTTCTGGAAGTTTCAAATTTAGCTACCATTTAGCGCCACCATTTCCGTTGGCACACTACAGAGGGTGACTGAAAATTTCAATCTTGGTATGCGCCATCTCTGTGCTGCGAAAAGTGCCCATTTTGAATCGATTGCGGTGTGATTGCAGAGATTGCTTACAACGAACTGTTTATAGCCTCTTTCTTAGACTCCTTACTACGACTACAGCATACAGCGCCACCTTCTGGCAACATTTGTAACTAATTCTGAAACTTCTGTATCAGTTTTTTACCGCTTTCAAAATAATTATGCAATTGGTTTCATACTTCTATCGATCTCCGTTACCGAGTTATTTAATTTTAAAATGGAGGGTCCTTCTTGGGACATCCTGTATAAATTAATCCTAATAAGCAAAAATGATTTACTAATTTATTTAATCTTGTGCAGTGACTGCATTCACGAGTTACTTGGACATATTCCCATGCTTGCTGATCCTAGTTTTGCTCAGTTTTCTCAAGAAATCGGCTTGGCCTCGTTGGGTGCCCCTGATGAAGACATTGAAAAATTTGCTACGGTAAGAAATTATTGCTTATTTATTTAAATTTTATTGTTTTTTATTTCTGTCTTGGTTTAAGATTTTTAAAAAGAAAGAAGATGAAAATTGTTGGCGAAAAGTTCGTCATATATGTGATTCCAAGTCTTTTAAATAGTTTGTCCTTTCATTCATTCTCTTTTCTTTATTACAGCTTTACTGGTTTACAGTTGAATTTGGACTCTGCAAACAAAATGGAGAAATAAGGGCTTATGGTGCTGGTTTGTTATCCTCCTACGGAGAACTGCAGGTAAACACACACACTATATAACAGAGTTAATTTTTATAGAACTTTCAAAGACTTTCTTTTCTTTCAATCACGAGATCTCGTGAACTCCGAAGTTCCATCTTTCCGAGTGGATATTTTTGTGATCCTTCATCCTTAGCTTAATTTTTTCGTATTTCAAATTGTCTAAAAATCTCTTACTAACATAATGAATTACAGGTTAAAAAATGGCATGCAACCTAAGTAGAATCGAATTTCATTGGGCTAAAAACCTTCGGTACTCTAAAAAGATGAATAATTCAAAAATATATTTTTCTCCATTTTGAGATATCTGAAAATTCTATATATACAAGGTGTCTTGAAAGATCGTTTCCAAACTTTAAGATTACGTCAGGCATACAGAAACAAGTCATTTTGTGATAGAACAAGTGGTCGGAAACGCAAAAAGGGGGCCGCTATAGGGTACACTTTGACAGTGAATTAAGTAAGAGAAAAAGATACGCTAGATACAGTGTGCAGCGCAGGTTTAATGGAATACAAATTCACAACGGCCCAACAATTCAGTTGTATATCAACATATGGAATACCAACATTACAAGTCGTATGCAGTATAAATGCAAGTAGGACGCAGTATCAACAATAAACCTTTGGAGTGCTTAAACTTAAATGTTCAAAGGACTTGTCGTCTGAAGCAATGCTCGTTTCGCATGTTGTTATTCATGCAACTGTTTTTTTGTGCTGTTGTAAAGTTGTATTCCATTAAATGTATTGCATATTTTATCTGGTGTATCCTTTTCTTTGATTTAATTCATATACAAAGAGAGCCTTGTAGCGCCCCTAATGCTTTTCGAATCCCATGTTGTATTGCAAAAATGACTTGTTTTGTGTGCCTACCCCAGTGTTTCTCAACCTTTCTGTATTTGCGATCCAGTTTTCAATCATAATTTTCATCGCGCCCCCCTTTCTTACAATAACACTGTATGCAATAATAATGTATTTTTGGTGGGTTTTTTTTGTATTCGCAGCTAAATATAGAAAAATATCTCAGAGTGTCTATTTCTAATATTAAACCTTCCTTCGAATAAATTTGCTCTACAAGACAGGCCCAAGGGAGTCACTAATAATTATTGAACTTGGTTTTAATTTAGTACTGATAAGTTAATTATTAAATAGGTAAAAGTTAAATTTAAGGTACAGAGCCATTCATCTTCGCTTTGCATCGCCAACTTTTTTGTCGCCAAGGGCAAGATGGTTTGGCGATGTGAGGACATTTGTTTTGGGTGAGCAGTGAACATTTAATTGTTCTCTTGCGTACGCGAACCGGGCAAATTTTTTTAACTTAAAAATACATTAGTGGCTTCGCTTTTTCATTGAATGTTAGGAATTTAGGTTTTTTTTTAAATTCAAAAATTGAGAATTCGTAGGAAAATATAATAAAAAAATCATGTGGATTACGAAAATTTTCATCCAGATTTAGCTACAATAAAAAAAATTGTGGGTGCAGCGAAAGACTGGGAGACAATGCAGTCTTTCAAGAAGCTTTTTACCTCTACGAAAAGGATAGGAAAAAAATGTAAAGAAATTTAGTTTTCTGATGCAGTTATTCTTGCATTTACCCTGAAGAATGAAAGCGCTAAAATGTAAATTCCGTTAGATTGTTTATGAATTTAAATATAACGTGTAGAACTAAATAAATTAGGGGTTAAATTTGTGTACTGATAGAAGTTCAGAGAGCTTCAGTTCCGCTTGCCAATATGCAAGCGCTTAAGTCTTGGATCAATATTTAAGGAATTGAAGTCTAAGTCAACATTATTCTGATACTCTTCATATTATAGGAAGTGCCCTTTTTAAATCTATTGTATTTTGTATTTGATGCTTTTGCAGCATGCTCTCTCCAATAAACCAGAGCAACGTGTCTTTGATCCGGAGAATGCTGTTGTTCAGCCCTATCAAGATCAGGATTATCAAGATGTTTATTATGTGGCTGAAAGTTTTGATGATGCGAAACTGAAGTTCAGGTTTGTTTTGATCTTTTTAAAAAGGATATAATATTTTTCTTTCATTATAATTTTTCACTAGTGGATATACAGTATTTGTTCATTTCTTAATGAAAATTAGCTAGAGGAACTTACCTAATTTTTGAGCTTAGAACTTACTGGAATTGTTTCGAACTAACTTCTAATATTTTTGACTAAATAAGAAGGTTGGAGATGATGTTAAAACTTTGCTATGTATCTTTCCGAATGCTATTGTTTTAAATATAGTATATTTTTGTTATTTGAAAGTTAAATGCATATTTCCTGGTCCAAATCAACATTACAATGGCATTTAATTTTAGAAAGTGTTGAAATAGGTGCTTTCGTTCCATATTTAGGCTGGACATAATCCTTAAATTAACTGCAAAGTCTGCTGTTCGTAAATAAGTTTACGAACGCATGGAAGGCTACGCGTCTAAATATTAATCAGAAAACGTGCATTGAATGTTCGAAAAAACGAAATTGGCTGCTGTACAAAAAATTATTATAATGAATAACGTTTGTGTTATGATAAATAAGCAGAAAGTATCAATCAATCACATTTTGTAATGAAGAGTTCATGTGGTTATTTACATATAAATTACAGCGTAATTTTTTTTAAATAATAAGGAACTCCTATTTTCAAAAGGAAAAATATCCAGGGTTTATTTTTCTTGAATTTTAAATAATTTTGAAAGCAAATAGGAAATACGAGAGTGGTCCGGTAATAAAGGTGAAGGGCGATATAGTTCTGGAAAATATTTAATATATTTCACAAAAATTAAATAATTTTGTTTATTGTCCGACATAATCTCCGTAAACGTTGAGATATTTATCACAGTGTGACATTAGTTTGTACATCCCTTCATGGTACTACTGTTCGTCAAGTTGCTTGAAGTATTCCATAACGGTGTTTTGCAAATCCTTCTGATCCTCAAAGCATTTTCCCGTAAAAAATTTCTTTAAAGGTCCGAATATATCAAAATCCGAGGGGGGCTAAATCTGGAATATAGGGTGGGTGTTGCAGGACCTCCCATTTTCGTTGTTCCAACCACGCTTTGGTTTGCTTTGACTTATGGAGTCTTGCGCCATCGTGCAAAAGATTAACTCCTTCACGTAATCGTCCTGGCGTTTTCTTTTTAATGGCTGTATGCAATCTTTGGAGAGTTTTGGTGGGAAAAGGATTTGTGGATCAGGAGGGTTTGCGAAAAAGAAAAAAGAAAAAAAAAACGTTCCGGAATACTTCAAGCAAATTGACAAAAAGCAGTACCATGAAGTGATGCTCAAACCAGTGTCACGCCTGGATAAATGTCGAAATGTTTGCGAAGATTATGTCGAGAAATGAAGAAAACTATGTAGTTTTTGTGAAATGTATTAAATAATATATCGGACCTCCCTCGTACTATAACCTTTCATTTGAAGATTTCATTGATTTTGCTTTATCAATTTTTCTTGCAGGAATTACGTTGCTCAACATTTGAAACGGAACTACGAAGTACGATACGATGCATTGACTCAATCAATTCAGGTGCTGGATTCCGTAGAAAAACTTGAGTCATTGTCCGATAATCTCCATAATGAAGTCGCCCGGCTGGCTAGTGCCATCAAGAAGCTCTCAGAGCAATAAAATGAAATTTTGTCTTCTTGTTGTCAATGTAGTGCATTCGATGTGTTTAGAAAATAATAGATGTTGTAGGTCTCAAATGTTCCTTTAACATCATAAGAGTAGAAGCTTAGTTTTTCTGTGTCATTGTTAAACTACGTGTAACTAAAAAAAATCCAATTCAATAAAACATTTCAGTTGGAAAATGTTGTGATGAAAATAAAATTTTGCCCCATAGAATTTTGAAAATATTCTCAAGAAAAAAGCTTATGTTTAACATCTATTTTTAATTTTTACCATTATTGCAATCAGTTTTTATGTTCGAAAGCTCTTCTGATATAAAGTTCGAGTTTCTCTATATAAAATCGTCTAGAGAGATAAATTTCAGTCGAATTGTAGGATCTAGAGTGAACACTTAAATTATGTATGAAAGGCTGAATGCTATAATGAAACTAAGGCTGAGTGATGCCAAAATTTCAAGATTCTGATATATCATTAAGAATAAATTTTTTTTCAAGGTTTTTTAGAAATTATCTACTTTTAATTGATTTCATCCTAATTTGAATTGTGTCTTACCACATTCATTGCCAAAAACTGAGATAAGAAGCTGAACTAAATTTTGGCTTTTGATTATCGCGATATATTACAATGTTAAAACAACGTGTTATAGCTTTCAAAATATTTCTCAATAAATATAATTTACTCTTAATTGATTTCGTCCTTATTAGAATTTAGGTCCTCATACTTTTGTTGCCGAAAATTAATTATGGTAAGTAAAGTTTTGTTTATGATTTTAAAGAAAGTAACTTGTTTTTAATTAATGCCAATCATAAAAAGATGAAGATTAAAAAAAGTAAGCAATATAGTTCAAAATATAAAAAATACTGTAATAAATTTTATTCTTTATTCCGATTATACAGGCTTCCCGGTAATTATATGATTATCTTTTAAATAAATTTAGCTCCATTTAAACGAAATGAAGTAAAATAGTGAAGTTTTCTTGGAACTACGTAAGTACACCAACTGAATAATCACTTTTCCCTAAAGGTCACAAATTAACCACGCTCTGACAGATCTGTGCAATTATACAAGTTGGTTTGAAAGGGTTCTGACAAAATTTAAGGGTAGGCCAGACTTGCAAGAACAAGTTTTGCACTAAAACATATGGGCGGGGAAACGTCATATGCGCTTAGTAGAAGGCGTTATTTGGCATAAAGCGAATTGGGCAATTCAGACATAATCATTCCATTCAAAAAAGCAGTGACAGGTAGGATGAAGATGAACAGATAACCTGAGATTACAGACATGCATTTTGAATATGGGACAGCTGATGGAAACGACCGAGCAGAAGTGCGTTTGTATTGTGAAAGATATCCAAGCAGACGCGTGCTCCATCTTGATCTGTTCACGTGTTTGCATTGAATGATTTGCGAAATTCTATCATATACAACGAGAAACCGTTGCTTTTCACCCACTCTTTCCCCTGCACCGACAATACCACGCATGAAGTGAATTGCACCAGTTTTCTCCCTCGTCAATTCGAGGTTCTTGCTGTCTGGGATGGATCTTTGGATCCCATGCATTTTTAAAATTAAGGCCCTCAGGTTGAACGAAACTACTTGTTATGTTTCGGAGATTGTGACCCGAGAGACCGAGCGCTCTGTCTAATCCCCATCACTGATGTGAGTTTTAATCGTTAAATGTCCGACTTTGACTGAAATGATGGGGACTGCATACCCAACATCCCCAATTAACTTTAAGCAAACAATTCCCTCCCTCCAGTACACATACATAGCGTTTCCGCCTATGTATTCCTACGCAAAAATGATTTATTTTTCCATGCCTGATCTACCGTCAGAGTTTGGTGGAACCATTTCCAATCACCCCATAAACACTAAAGAATAAAACCAGTATAAGATGAATTCACAACAGAAAATCATAAAAAATAGGAAATTACGGCTTTTCCTCAACGAAGTTGAATAGAATTTAAGAATTCAAAATCTTTACAAATTAGGTCTAAGCAAAGCATTTCCTTTTTCCTCCCCGATTTCCGTCAATTATATGCGAAAATCAAAGTGGATAAAAACTGAACAGTTGCAGACGCCAGCATAGGAAATTCATCTTAGAGAAAAGACACAAAATGAACATTTAGTCGAATTAATAGCATCCTGGGGCCAAACATGGCTACCATTATAAAGATTTTACTATAGAATTACGTAAATAACAACGTCATCGCATTTTTTGGTTGTTTGAAGGGGGTCATTAGTTTGTCCATCTATTATGCATCTGAAGACAATAAATTCCAATATGTTTCAGTTAATGGTTCGAAACTTCACTAATTTTTCTATGCATTGCGAGGAATCACGGTAATATATGTCAAATACGCTCTACCTGCGATAAAGAAAAAGAATCATAAGACAGAGGGAAGAAATCTTCAGCAGTTCAAGTGCAGGAGGTATCATTTAAGTTGCTAGCGACCAGAAACACAATTAGTTATTCGTGCATTAAATTATCTTTATTGGTCTCTTTCTTTCTATTCTTGCTTCAACCTGAAAGAAGGATAATTTGTTTTTATTTTTATATAATATACTGATTTCAAACTGATGGACAATGGTATGTAACAAAATGAGAGTATTGGCAAACTGTATCGACCAAATATGAATTTCCGACTAAAATGTATTTTTTAGTCTGATGTCTACAACTTATCCATGGAGAGTGTCAAATAAACAAATCAAATAAATCACACGAATGAAGAAGGCAAGACTGAATTATTGCGTGTTAATTTTAGTTTAGATTTATTTATTGCTCATAAAAGTGGAAAAAAATTTTTATACATGCCAGCGAACATAGATTGACGTTCTAAACAAATTGATCTTCTTGCTTATTCTTTGATTGCTTAATGTTTTTCATCTGTCAAGATAATGAAGTCCTTTTTCTCAGCTGATGGAAGGAAGATACTTAAATTATTTTCTAATTCCCTATGCACAAACCTATTTTCGTTTCGACATAGCCTTCGGATCATTAATATCTCAACTGTAAAGCAAATAGAAATTTTATTTATCTGGTATGTATGTGTGAAGAAGTACTGAATTCAAAAATTTATTTATATACAGTGATTTTGCTATTAATCGCAACTAAGGAGAATTTATGGCTTGAGAAAAAAAAAATTGGCATAAAAGCAACACGCTTTTTATTTTACAAGACTGATTCTAATTTTAAATATAAATGATAATTTTTTATTAAGAACGTTGTTTCTAAGGGATAATTATTTGTGATAAATATATCATATAATACCAAATAATAAATTTCTATATTCTTTCTTTTTTTGTGTTACAAAACTGCACTAAAAGGGTTTCAATTTTGACGTATTATCGCTTTCAAATATCAAATTCTTATTCTTCTGTGCAATTTTCTGTCTATTCAGTTTTTAAAAATGAATTTTTTTACCTTCCAGGGTAATGAATAATATCTTTTCATGTTTATTTCACTGTGAAATTCTTTTGAGGTTCTTCTTTTTATCTGCTCTGGCTTTAGATAATCTAAAATCAATAAAATGATTTAAAAAACTGGTGTCTTATGTAGAGTTAGTGAACTGTATAATCCTCTATAGTAGTGCTGGATTTTTAGTGGGCTCTTAAATAAATACTTTTGCCTTTTTAAATTAGTTATATATGTGTACACTGAAATCCGTTTTCACTGTAATCAACCATGTATGTATTGCTATTGAAAAAATGGAATTTCCTTTGGTGTAGAATCTCGTTTCTTTAAAATCTTTTGTATGTGAAATGTGCTAATTTGCGTCAAGAATCAGAAGATTGATATTATCTCTAGAGGAGTTAAGGTAGAGTATAAGAGAAGTTGCCAATAAAAATTCGTAAACGTAAGTTTCGTGTTTGGAACAAGCTAAGAGAAAATTTGCATAAAGGTTTGTTTTCAGTTATGAAAACGTATCATTATTTGCTCTCTCTTATAAAAGGAATAAATATCGTAAGCATTTTTTATTCAAGCAGTTATCTCATGTTATTCAAACAGTCGATGGTTTATGATCATATGAATAAATGGAATCTTATTAACAGTGGCGTGCAGTGGTTTTAAAACCGACAGAGGCAGTCGACTTTTAAATACACATAATAAGGGCAATTTTATCCATATAAGCTTTACAAATGCAAAGATATAATAATATTACATATTTGTGTTCGTAATGAGTAATAAATCGTAAAAATTTCCATCCGTAATTTTCTTTCTTTCTCAGAAGCACGAATCACTTGCTTACTTTAAACACGCATTTTTTTAACGTATTGGTGATCGGCTGGAGAACCAGAAATACTAAAGGCACGGGAGATTCAATTCGAGTCGTGTCCTAGCCCTTCAAGTGGAAATTGTTTGTAGCAACAAACAAAACAGAATCGTGCTTTCTCTTAAAGTTTTCAGGGAAAATACATTACAACACATAACTAGACGTGTCTGAGGAAAAAAATTGCTTACTGGAGCACTACTTCACTTGCTTCCGCTGAATGCACGCCACTGCTTATTAATTTTCTATGTATACAGGAAAGGAAAAAATAATCATGCTTCATTCTTCTATAAAAATGGTTATTCAGGACACGTCTAAGATTTGCAAATAATTTAACTATTATATAGGTTGGTAAAATCTCAAGAAATGTGCTTTGAAATTATTAGAAATCAATGAAAATCAATGAAATTATTAGAAAAAAAGCGAATTTAATAATTAATATTGGTGGGAATCTACTAATGTTAATCAGTATAGTTAGACGAATTGTTCTGCTTTATAGATTACTTATGTATGCATTTTATGATTAGAAATAAAATTAATTGTTATTAGGTTACTTATTTTGTAGATCACATTTCTCTGGCTGTATTACAAAATATATGGAAAATGTGGTTAAGGCACATAAATACAATGTAACACTCTGATCTGAAATATTCGAGTTCATATATAAAAAATAAATGTTAAATTCTTTTTAGAATATTTTATTAACTTCATGTGACCATATGTATTACGTTTATCAAAAAAATAAAATGTCAAGCATCAATTAGTCTCCTTTTTTCTTCATAGAATTGTTGATTAAATGACTTAAGAACGTGATTGGGCCTATTTCCGGTAGGTGTCGCTAGGTATTTTGAATAAAACCGTTTTCTATTTTTCCGTTCCATGCAAAAAATAAATTCGGAGATCAAATGTATAAAGTCCATTTTTTCTAAACATTTTCGATAAGCCTTTATAGCATATTTCATAACTTATCGGCAATTTGACTTTTTGTCTGGGTAAGAAAGAAAGGAGACGATCTGACCTCTTACGAAGATTACCAACATGCTTCAGCTAAAAAAAAAGTTTTAAACCACTTACAAGTGGTCAAAACGTTTTACTCGAAATACAAATACACAATACTCAATAGTTAAAAATTGTCTTCAGCCAAAAACTTACAAAAAAATCCCGAGTTAAATACTCACTGAATGGGTTTAAATACAAGGACGAGACAGTAAGTAAGTTACAAATCGATATGAGAGTTCGGGAATCAGTACTAAATTGTTTCCAAATATGTCAATATGTGGCAGCTCAGTCCAACTATATGATGGTCATTTCGAATTTATGAGATAACAATTGTGCGCATACGCAGCTGCATATGAAAATGGAGACTGTGTTCGAAGAGTGCACACTAGAAGAAGAATGCTTACAGCGTTTTTGGATTCTCAAGGAGTTTTGCTCATTCATTTCTTGAAGCGGGGTGAAACTATGACTGTTACCTCCTACTGTATGTAACATTCTTTCGAAGTTTCGGGGTGCAATTCGATGAAAACGTCCAGGTCTACCAACTCGAGGGATCTTGTTCCGTTACCACAATGCCAGGCCTCATATAGTTCGATTAAGAGTTCAGTAGCAACTTCTTAAGCATCCGCCTTACAGCCCAGACTTAGCTCCAAGGGATTATCACCTGTTTGGCCTGCTTAAATTGCCATTTGGCGGCAAGCGTTTTGCGGCTGATGCAGACGCTGAACTTGAGGTATGTAAGTGGCTGAGACAGCTGCCGAAAGACAGCTTTTTTATGCAACAGGTACTGGAAAACTTATAAAGAGATGGGATAAATGTATCAACGTAGATGACGATCATACAGATAAATAAACATGTAAATATCTGCGTTTCCCTTTTTGATTGGGTTTTGCAATCTACTTACTGACTTGCCCTCGTAAATATAAAAACCTCGAATTAAAATTCAACTGCAAACAGAAACGTATTTCATATTCTGCTGACGTGTTTATGGTCACAAAATCCTTAATTTACATGGTATTGATGAATTTTTGGATAAAAGTAGAGATATTCAAAGCATTGAAGCTGCTGTTTTCGATTTTTATGCGATCTGATATTTAAAATTACACTGGTGTTGAATTTTTTGTACAATTAGCTCAATTTTTTGTTTAAGAGATATATTTTTAATAAATTTTGGTATAGAAGTACGAATACATATTTATAAAAGACAAAACATTATGTCATGTAACCGTCATAGTACGCAGTTACGATCGTCAATAAAGTTCATCAGCGTAGAAGTATCCAAAACCCAGTTTCAAGATGGGGCATCGAATTTGTCCTTTTTATACAGTCATACAGCACTCACATCTCTAGAAGTGTGGCAACTGATGATTTCTTATGTCAGTCTGACACACTCCGGAAGCAATGGTCTTTTCAATTCTTGGATGATTCTCGGATGAAGACGGCAAACTGTAGTTGCCCTCCGAAGAACTACTCAGATTCTAGAGACATGACTAGGTAATCCATCCTGCGACTATCCTGATTTTCATGGTAATCGGCGATCATGTGAGTCGTATATGGGCGAGCGTCGCCTTCCACAAAAGTGAATCGATATCTCTCTAGGAAACTCTTTGAGGACAACTGCAGCTCGCTATCCCCATTCGAGAATAATCCAGAAACTGAAAATTACATTGTTGCAAAAGTGGGACTAACTGCCACAGGAACTCACCAGCTTTCCAATATAGCGTTGCGTTGTTTATGAAAGTAAATAGATGATCCTTTTGTCTCACTATTCTCTATCTTCTTAGAATGCAGGCTTTTCCCTCTATACGCTTGTATTCGGGGCAGAGAGCGAATGGGAACCATTCTAAGCTCAGTGAAGAACAGCAAATCGGATAGCCACGTCTGCCACCCAGGTAGAACAGAAATATTATATAATATTTGCACAATGTTATACAATATTATGAACACCGAGGCATAAAGGGGAATTTATTTTATAATTTGTTTCTTAATGCTTTTGCATTTACCAACCAGTTAATTTCTTTCATGACATTTACTTTGATGAAAAAGTGATTACTTAAATTTTTTTTAAATACGATGGATAGTCATTCGGAAGATTTGAATCCAAAAAGTGTTGCTTGATTCCTGATTAGTTTTTATATTAGTCGAATCAAATATTTGTTTACGAGAAAATGGCACAAATCGATGTCACTTCTTATAATTTAGTTAATTTAGTAAAAAAAATTATTTAAAGAAGCAATTAATTGTCAACTTGACATCCATTTTACATTTTCATTTTGCTACATATTGTGATCAAAAACAAATACGAACGAAAGCAACTTATTCCTTTTCGAATAATGAAATTCTTTGTAAGAATGATTTTGACAAGTTATTTGGAAAAAGATTTTTTTAAAGTGGTAGAAGCAGCATTAAGTACTATTTAAGAATATTTCAATAACTGAATAATTTTTTCACTTTTATTAAAAATATAATTTTCATTCAGAAAACAAAACAAATTAAATAATTAAAAAAATGCTATAATATAAAAGTTGTTACACACTAAAAACAATAGAAACACATTAATCGCTTCTAAACAGTAATTTAAAAGTAAATATATCATCAGACATATTGTATGCATTTTAAAAGAAAACTTTATCAGTAAGTTTTAAAAGTTACAGAATTTTTTTTAATTATTAAAATCGGAAATTAAATCATGTATTTTTATTTCAGTAGAGGTTGAAGCAGTAAAAATAAATTTTTTTGACATTAAATGCGTAATTTTCTTTAATGAAATGATGATGTCAATAGAAGAAGGAAAGGATTTTTAGTCAGTTCTCTTGTTTGTCCCTAGATGGCTGCACGAATGAAATGACTTGATTTGTTGCCGAAGCGCGAAGGTTTGACAAGATTTCAATATTAATAATGTGATAAACGTTTACTTTTGTATAATAGGTTCCATTAACCAGCCGCGTTATAGGTAACCACAACATTATTATTTTTGCAACAGATTCCAAAACTTCTATAAGCAACAAGATTTTTATAACCATACAGTGAAACAATACAATTAAGTGTTTTGAAACTGTACAGATTTTTAGCATTCATAAAAGAATTAGTACTCAATACCTTATATTCACTTCTCTGAATATACTAAATTGATAATCTTAAGATACAAAGCTACTACTTTCGATGAATGATATTAAGAGTGTAGATTAGTTATATTAACGCCCCATTTTGAAGCAACACGAGGGCTATTTCGGGACCGACCCAGTTGCGGTTTTCCGCACAGGGGCTAGAGGTGCTTGCCTCGTGCCTCGAAATCCAGGGGACCTCAAAATCCATTCGACGTACACAGTAGCAAAAACTGATGGCGAATTACCGACATTCGGTAGGGAGGGGGTTTGGATAGAGGGATGGGATCTCAAGTCAGTTTTACGACTGTGGCCTCATATTGACGTTCACTGGACGGACCTCGTAAGTTTGAAGCTCTGTCAGATCATCGAGGATGACACCTGAGCTGGCACCCCCTCCTTAAACTTCCGCACCACACCAGCTGGAGGACGTTTGACCACTACGTTTGATTTAGCTTGCAACAGGCCCTACACACGGCGGATCTTCTGAGGAATCGGGTTCCGAGCCCGTAGCCCTCCGGTCGACACCTTAAAATTAGGCCACCGCGGTCCAGTGGCATTAAGAAAATCAGAAAATAAAGAGAGTTAACAATACTATTTATATTAACGTGTTTTAACTAAAATTCGGGTATGTGCATCCATAAAAAATTCTATTTTATAACAATAAATGTTTTTAAGAAAAATTAAAATGGCCATTGATATTTCTTACTTGCAACTAACTTAACTTAACTTAATGGCAATATTTTTTCCCTAGAGAATACAAAGGATTTTTTTAATATAAGAAGCAAATATGGTGAGTGAAAATCTTCAATGATAAATAAAATTATAATTTCTGGCCGATTTCAACTCAAAGAATATTCATAGTATATGTACAAACAGTTTTAAAGAAAAGTTCTTAGTTTTAAGGCTTGAAGCCGCCACGTAAAGCTTAGCATAAAGCTTACAATCAAATACTTTTTATTTAAAGAAAATGAAGTCCTAAGTATTTCAGTGCTTAAATATGTTAAATATTTTAAATATTTTTGAAAAACAGATTATTATTAAAAGGTAATTCATACAAATTCTTTCGATAATTCACAAAATATTTTAACCTAATTAAATTTTGTGACCAATATCTTGATTGTTTCGAAATTTGTTAAACAACGTTTAAAAAAAATGAAATGTAATAGCAAGTTTTCGGGTTCAAAAAAACTAAAAGGGCAGAAGAATTTAAATCTATACCACAAAGTAAATAAAAATTCCGTATAGTTTCATGATATTGGAGAAACAGTTTCAATAGAAATATTTAGTGATCAGAGCCGAATAGCACGATGCAGTCGTGGCGATGCTGCAACTTTAACCCTAGATAACTAAACTTAAATCAGTGCTACGCTGTAACTCATTATTCGACTCATAGACTATGAATTAAAAAAAGAAGTATATATATTTCCTTTATTTTATTTCAAAAAAATGTGTAACTTAAGAAAAGTATTATATTTCATTTAAAAAATAGGAAAGTGGTGAAAATTAGCGTTTGCACTCTTGGTAGATGCTTAGAGCTCTCCACAAATAACCTTGTTGCAGTAGTTGTACACGTATTTTCTCATTCCGCGTTTCTTAGATGGACAGAAAGTACAAATTCTGCGTTTGTTTGCCGCACTTTTAGTCGTGTCTTCCTCAACTAACTTCAATTTCTGCACGTTATAACTAAATATTCGACTGTTAGACGACGATTGCAGCAAAAAACGAAAAGTAACAACTGTCACATTCAGATAACTCATTTCACTAGTTATGAAGGTACTGTAAGTGAGTTGGTGTGAGCGCAACGGGTACATCTCGAATTCGCAAAGCTGGACTGGCTCGGTAGTCTATTAGGCGAATGTTTAGTTATCTAGGGTTAAATGCTTCAATGCAACATGTCTTAGTTTTATTAACGTCCCGTTTTGAAGCAACACGAGGGCTATTTTGGGACGGACCTCGTAATTTTGAACCAAGGTCAGATGACGAGGACGACACCTAAGCTGGCACCCCCTCTCCAAACTTCCACAACACCCCAACGGGAGGACGTTTGGCCACTACGTATGATTTTGCGTGAAACAGGCCCCATACACGGCAGATCTTCGGTGGAATCGGGTTTCGAACCTGGAACCCTCCGGCCAAAGCCGAACCTTGCCACTAGGCCACCGCGGCCCTGTGGTACATGTCTGTACTGCTTATACGCTTTGCTTTTAAAAAAATTAATTTCGAATAGTTTAATACTTAGTTAATAAATTATTTTACTTGTTAATTTTTTTAGTTGAAATATAGATAATTACACTAATTAATTTTGATAAGAAATTAAGCTTGAAAAATATTTTCAGATACTTTTCCACTATTGCCTACTAAATTCATAAAAAGATAGACAAACGCAATTGAACAATAAAATGATCGTGCAGTGTAAGGTCAAATTTAATACATATATGAGAATTATTTTAATACATAAAGCTAAAATAAAAACAAGTTTTGTCGAATGTTATTTAATGATATTATTAAAAATAAACTAAACTCCCTCCTGCTTGTTTTGTTTCCTGCGAATGTTAAAAATTGGTTTTATCCGCTGAAATCATTGTAATTGCGTGCAACCTTTCCCTATTGTGCGCCTAAGAAATTATTTTGTACCTTTTAATACTTAAAAGCAGTATTAAAGTTCAGATGTACTTGTATTTATCTACAGGTATGCTCGGAAATTTTTAAATTGGGATGACAATTATTGATATACTTTAAGAAGCTTTGTTCTTTGAAGCTACCCGCATTTTATTCTAAGTCAGAGTTCCTTAAATTATGGTCACGACCCTAAATAAAACCTCGAAATGATATTTGGGTCGTACAAATTTTAAAAGCGCATTCTTTCATATCATTCATCATCTGTAAGTAAAAGATTCAGTAAAAGTAAATAAAATTCATTTAAATTGCAAAATTTCTTTCTAATTTTATGACAATAAAAGGCTATATTAAATTATTTTTTATTTACCATCAATTATCCTACATTTCCTAATTTATTTTCAAGTGCTAGGTTGGCGGGATTTTTTTGGATTTGAAATTCCATTCCTGGTTTAAAACTCCTGGACATTCACGAACGCTCCACTCCACGCAAATTCGACTGCTCCACGCCAAACCAGGTCGTCAATGCGAAAAACAGATGAGAATTGGAACGGTGTGGTCGGAAGTTTGGATATCCAGCCAGTCTGGATATCCAAGGCAGGCCGGGGTTCGCGTTCTGAAGGTGGGGTAGGAGAGCGGAGTGACCCATAGCAGATGGTTTGCATTGTGTGGAACGTACGAGAATGATTAGCCTAAATGGATGGGCTAAAAATGGAAGGGCGTGGAGTCGAATCGTTCATGAATGACAAGCTTAACATATGTGTTACTGTACTTTTCACAGTTCTTCCTTCGGCTTAAAAACATGGTATGGAAAGCCTGGGCTCTCGCAGTAGAAGGAAATAGGGTCTGGGGTAAAATATAGTACTTCAAGAAGATTACCACTGCAAATGAGTCTGCTGACTATCAATAATTGTTTCTAGAAAATTTCATTTTTTCCACCGCAGAAAAATAAACCAAGGTTGTCATAAACAATTCAGAGAATGGCTACCACCGAGTTGAATATCATACGTATTATAAGACTAAATACTAGAATATAATATTAGATAAATTCTAATGAGAATTATAAAAAAAAAAATCAATTTTTTGCATTGGTGAATTTTTATTTAAAGAAGAATTCCAATAATATATACATTTTTTAGAAAGAGGATTAATTTAGGGTTAAAGCATCCACGTAATGATGGTGAATCAGGAAAGATGCTTAGTTTAGTTATATTAACGTCCCGTTTTGAAGCAACACGAGGGCTATTTGGGACGGACCTCGTAATTTTGAACCTCGGTCAGATGACGAGGACGACACCTGAGCTGGCACAACCCTCTACAAGCTTCCACGCCACACCTGCGGGAGGACGTTTGACCACTACGTATGATTTAGCGTGCAGCAGGCCCCATACACGGCGGATCTTCAGTGGAATCGGGTCTCGAACCTGGAACCCTCCGGCCCCAAAGCCGAGACCTTACCACTAGGCCACCGCGGCCCTCAGGAAAGATGCATCATCATCAGAAGAATTCAATAACGCCATATTACTACAGTGTCTCGTCCATTTTTTCTGCAGTAGTTCTTTGTCAATTTCGGTCACCAACTTTTATCATTTGAAGTGGAATACTGCTATTTGAAATGTATTTCAAGAATTTTTTTTTGAAATTCAAACAAGATAGGAGTCATTCATCATGTATTTGCACCTCTTTTCTTCATTCAAAAGATTCCGAAGTCTCTTATAGTTGCTTCTCCTAAATTCATACACTTGACTTTTCAAGAAATCGCACTGATACATAATGGAATAAAATATTAGCTAAATAGGTCTACAAAAAATTGTTAAGAATGAAGCTCCGAGACTACCTAAAACGAGACACGAGAGATGAAATATGTCTTTCTTTAACATTTCAGGATAAATTTGATTTCACATGAAAAACCGATTTTAGAGTTAGATTTCAAAATGAGTTATTGTATTAATGCAGGGCTATTTCCATGACTGCCAGACTTATCATAGAAATAGGTTGAAAGAAATGCTCTGAATACCAAAAAATAGTGTAGAGCGAGAATTTTTCCATAAATACTTTTCGCATTTTATTTATTGAGTGTTTAAAAGATATTTTCTATATTTTATTTGGGAGAAGAAAAAAAAAACATGGGAAAAATATAGTTTTCCACGTGTCGGATCTTTGGACTACCATTTCATTTTCCTTTTGCAGATTCTCAGTTTCTTTAATGGTTTTGTAGCGGTTATGGGGAACACTCGTAAAGAACTTCAATTGGAAATTCTGACCAAAACCCAATTGCAAAAAATTTACCAAACCCCATTTGCGAAAAGCCCCATTTCGAAGCTCATTAAGGTCCTTTTCAAAGATTTGTGTCTCAATGGGATTAGGGTGGGAGGTATACTTGACCAAACTCAAATATTTTAGAAAAGAGAAGATAATATATCAATTAATTACACTATGTGTATCAATGTATCTCACGATATATATGGAGATAAATTGTTATAACTTCCATACTCTTACTGATTGAATATCGGCTTCTTTTGAAGTTCATGACAAAAAAATAATTTCAAAAAATTTTAAGGTATAAGCTTTTATTCATGCGAAAAAATGAACGCTAAAGTTGAAAATAATTTTTCTGATTACAATAAAATGCATGGTTCAAATAAAAGCGTGGGCGCCTTATATAGCACTTATATTTTGTGTATATTTTTTTAAACAAATGGAATATTCTTAGAAGGTAAAAGCGCCCACGCTTTTATTCGAACCATGCATTTTATTGTAATCAGAAAAATTATTTTCAACTTTAGCGTTCATTTTTTCGCATGAATAAAAGCTTATACCTTAATTTTTTTTATTTATTTTATTTTCTACTTTTTAGTGACGGCTGACACGAATACACACGGCATGTTAGGCATAGCAAACCAAATTCAGTTATTGATTTCTCCAATATAAAACACATATTAAAATCATTATATACATATGTACAATTACATTTTTAAAATGATTTAATGGCATTAACTTTCTGAAATATAAATCCGTAATATATTTCGTGATAAATTACAATTATTATCACCAATGTAATAGAAAAAAAAGACAATCGATCCACACAACTTTCTCTTTTTGCTTAAGTGCGAAATGTTTTACGCACACGAATTAAAAAAAATCTGGTTTTGGGGAAATTCTAATATAAAGTAAACCCAAGACGCGTACAAACACGAGCTATTACATTATTCATCGATGCAGCGCAGGAAGTATTAGTCCAGTCAACAAAGGCCAAAAATCGACGAATAGGAAAAAAATGGTGTAGTTTTGAAATTTGGCACAGATGTTGGGGGATAGTGTCCTAAGCGACATACTAAAAGACCCCGCCGTTGGGGGTTGCGCGGGGGTGCAGGGGTTTAAAGGGGCGTTTTCAGTTTTTCTTAAATATCTCGAAAACTATGGATTCTATCAAAACACACTCCATTACGAAATTAAACTACATGAAATTTCCTACAACAAAAGTCCTACTTTGTTTCAATAGCATAAATAGTGTAGAAAATACAGGGGGATTTAAAAGTTAATATTTCAAAAATTCCTTATTGTTATGGTAAAATCGATTAAAAGTGCTGAATCAACAACCCTCATAATAATCTCATGCCTATATAATAATTATACAAGGGTAATATTGCATGTGTCGGAGCAAGGGGTGGGGGTAATAAACCCATTTGATGAACAATTATGCTCCCTTCCTCCCCTCACATCCGTTCCCCTTCACAAGTTTCCTTACTCGTAGTCCAGTCAACGAATTTTAAATTTAAATAAAAGGTGTAGTTTTGAAATTCGGAATTCGGCACAGTTGTTGGGAAGAGTGCCCTAAACGACATACTAAATGGCCCCGCTGGTGCTCAGGGGGTACAGGGGGTTGAAAGCGGGGATTTCTCAGTTTTTCTCAAATATCTCGTAAACTATGGATCCTAGCGAAAAAAACTTAAGTATAAAATTAAACTAAATTAAATTTCCTATAAAAATAGTCCTAGACATTGTTCTTAGGATGAATAGTTTAGAATATTAAAGCAGCTTTAAAAAGTATATAATTACAATAAGTGGTTGAAAATGTTAGTTTTCTTAGTTAAATTGAGGAAAGATCAGCTCTGATATTTGTTGCTGCTTTGTTGTTTGCTGCTCTGATCCAAACGTTAACCCTAAGAAGAGTTACTTCTACTAGAACGCATACAGAAACGATTGTCATTTGCATTAAATGATCCAGTTGGAAGCGATAAGGACTAAGGACGATTTGAGAAATGCTACATATCTATGGTTATTCAAATTATGTTCATTAGCAACGACTTTATACTAGGAAAACCTTCTCACCGGCTTGTGAGATATCATCTGGCATTGATGAGGGGTTATAAAAGATGTCAGCAATGTTTTTATCTGGTTTAGTTGATTTTTGAACAATGTAACTACAGGCTTTGCTTTTTCTATACATATCAGATGTAATGTCGCAGCCACGGAATGCATGGAGAAGGAGGATGGTTTGGACAAAATAAAGTTCTTTCTGCAGCTTTCTTGTAAAAAATAATTTAACTTCTACTTTTCCCTTGCCAGGCTTCATAAAATAAATGTTACTTTCTGGTGGTGCCAAAGCAATCAGTAACACGACTAGGTCTACGTCTTTCCCTTGGGATGAGAGGTTGTTTTCTCTAACCCAGATCTCACAATATAAGTATCAGCATCCCCTGTAGTGACTCTTGTTTTAGTTCCTTTAGCAGCCATTTTCTGTGTTAGTAATTGAACATGCCTGGTCTTATTTCTTCAATGGCAAGAAAATGTTTCTGTCGAACTGTGACAGACTGGTTGCGAGCTTTTAAGTTAAACTCAGCATAGATATGTAGATTTAGATTATACTGTCTAAATACACACATTTGGGGGCGTTAACAGAGCCAAAAGACTGAGTAAAGGGATCTAGTGGAGGGGAACGGACGTGAGGGGAGGAAGGGAACATGACTGTTCATCAAATAGGTTTGTCGCCTCCCCCGTCCTGATACCGCCACTACTCTCGACACATACAATACTACCCTCGTATAATTATTGTATGGGCATGAGGTCTTTCTGAGGGTTGTTGCTTCAGCACTTTTAATTGATTTTACCATTTAAATAAGGAATTTTTAAAATATTCACTTTTAAACCCCACTGTATCTTCTAAAATTTCACTCTAAAAAAACATTGAGGACTAGTTTTGTAGGAAATTCAATGTAGTTTACTTTATAATTAAGCTTTTTTAGCTAGGATCCATAGTTTTCGAGATATTTAAGAAAAACTGAGAAATCCCTCATTTCAACCCCCCTGTACCCATACGCACCTTAAACCAGCGGGTACTTTTAGTATGTCGTTCAGGGCACTCTCCCCAACAACTGTTCCGAATTTCAAAACTACATCTTTTTTTAAATTTACAATTCGTTGACTGGACTACGAGTATAAGGAAACTTGTGAAGGGGAACGGATGCGAGGGGAGGAAGGGAGTATAATTGTTCCTCAAATGGGTTTGTCAATCCCCCTCCCGCTCTACACATGCAATACTACCTTTGTATAATTATTATATAGGCATGAGGTTATTATGAGGAGTGTTGGTTCAGCACTTTTAATAGATTTTATCATTACAATAAGCAATTTTAGAAATATTAACTTTTAAATCCCCCTGTATATTCTAAACTATTGACGCTACAAACAGAAAGTAGAACTTCTTTTGTAGGAAATATCATGTAGTTTAATTTTGTAATGGAGTGCTTTTTGATAGAACCTATAGTTTTCGAGATTTATTAAGAAAAACTGAAAACGCCCCCTTTAAACCCCTTTAAAGAAATACTTCCACTTAGGAAAGAAATACTTTCTCTTGTTCGGTAAAGTGTAAAGAAAATCCATCTGAACTTTTCAATATTTAGAAATTCTATGGATAAAAAAGTATTGTGTATAGTTTGTAAAAGTATTGTATATAGTTTTTTCAATATTCTTCGCATTTTGTGGAATTTTATTCAATGAATTAAGTGAATTGTTATATTCCATCTTAAGTTTTTAAGCACGAGACCAATGGTGTGCATTTTTTTTCTATTTTTTAATGTATAAATATTTTCACAACTGGTCAATTTTAGGCCTTTTTTAATTGCAGAAAGTAAAAATGTATCAAATTTTCTGATCTAACTTAGCAAACTTCAATTAAAAACTTTCGATACGATTTTATAAAATTTTGTTTTAAAATATTTTTGTCACTTGTCTTTATGATGTATTTTAGACGAAAGAACCGTCCGTATTTAATGCCCATTGTGCAGTTATGCGTAATAATACTAAAAGACGGCAGATAGTTTGACTTAAAGATACCAAATTTGGCACAGATATGCCTTGGAAGGTAGGAATGTGCACTTCGAAGCGATTTTTGTATACTTTAGTTAGAATTTTAATTAATTAAAACGTAGGCAAAATTTCGATGTTTTTTCGTGTTAATTTCTGGAAATATTGTCGCAGAAAAATAATTTTTACACCATATTACAATTCCAAACATTATTGTTTCGATGACATAAATTTAGTTTAATTTAACAAATTCTTCAAAATATTTTTAAATATGATTTGAAACAGTAGTTTTCGTTGTTGAAATTTAAGTCAAATACTAGCTGCATGGCCCGGCGTTGCACGGGCAATCTTGAATAATGGGATATTCCCAGGTGGAGAGAAATGAGATCACGTGAGGCATTAGGTTCTATATTTTTTCATATGCCCGACTCCGTTTTTTTTTTTTTCAACAAATATTGTCACTTACTTTCCCAAACAAATGTAAATATTCTTCCAAATCTAGTCTTTTTATTACTAATTTGCATATGCCCGCCACCGGTTTATTTTTTTACACATATTGTCGCTAACGTAAACGTTACGTTCCCCCCAAAACGTAAAAAATCCTTTGAATCCTATATTGTTTAGTTAAAATTTTTAAATCCAACCTTTTAATTACCTTATAGTTAATAACCGAGCATTTCTCGGAATCCACATTTTTTCATATGCCCGCCTCTGTTTTT
>BGPR01002172.1:99024-121140 GCA_013235015.1 Araneus ventricosus | reverse complement strand
TATTAATATATAATATTAATAGAATACTATTAAAAATCGAATATATTAATAAAGCCATTTATAACGTTTTACAAATTTATTTTGAAATCTCTCGCGATGCAAACAGTAAGGCGCCATCGCATAAGCAACGATATATCGTCATTGGCACTTTTCGCAAGTGTTGCGAACGACGATATATCATCGTTCGGCACTAAAATGGTTAAAGATCTTGAACTTACTTGCACACTTCCAAAGCGATTCTTTGTGGAAATGCGTCCGTCTGGATAATAACGTGCCATTTCCCTTTCATGTCCTGAGCAAAACTAGGTCGGATGACCTCTCGATTCACTTCACAGAGCGGCTTCTTATAATTTGTGGCATGGGCCTTCCAAGGCCAGTAGGGCTTGGAGGCCTGATTGGTTATGTTTCGGGAAAGAGAATAAGATGCGATGTCTTCCATCAGTCCGGGATTCTCGGGAATTTCGACAAACATGTGATTGACGAGCTCTTCACACACTTCCATTATCTGAGAGACTTCCGCACTGAAATGGAAAGGAAAAGTAAGCATTTTGTATGCTCTTCATAATTAATATCTTAATAATTAATTTACATCTATATGTTTCGTTTTGTTCAAACACAAAACTCTGCATATTGTCGATACAAATGCAAACTATCGGAAGCAAAATAATTATACGTTTTTCAATTCCCCCTCTAGGAGTTTCTTCAGAGAAGGCTGCAATGTTTTGAAGCTGAATTATCTTTACAAACTAAAGAAATTGCAATGTATGAAAAATGTATACAGTATACTCTCTATTATCCGTGCTCATTCCGGACTCACAAAAAAATTTAAAGAGAAACATTTTCACGCTTATCATGAATGCAAAATCGATGTTGATATTCGATCAAGAGATTCATTCCGTGAAACTAGTGAGCTGTGACGGCGGAGGCTAAAGAATAGATTTTTTCTTTCTTCCTCCACGTGCAATCTCTACCTTTTCCACCCCTAATTTGCCGAGAAATGGATCATCCACTTCCTGCTAGCTCATTCTCGTACGAACACGCTTCTTCCTGACATGACATTCTTTAACTTCGTCGTCCTCTTTCTCTTTCGTGCGTGTTCCTTCAGTTTTTGCGCCTTGTTTATCGTCAGTTAGTAGCGTGAAATTTTTTACTGGTAAAAATGAGTGGTGTGAAACGAAAACGAAACGTTTTAAATGTTAAACAGAAATTAGAAATCCTTCAAAAACTTGATAATTTAGAATCAGCTAGACTGATGCAGAAGATGTACTAAATGAGGGAACTACAATTTCTCATTCTGCTGCTCTACAATCTGTGGAAACTTTGTTAGATTATATGGGACAAAGAGGATTTGATTGCGGTGACATTACTGCGGTTCGTAAAATATGTGTCGATATACGACAAGAGATGAACTAAGAGCAGAAGCAAAGACGCATTACAGATTTTTTAAAGCAATAAATGTTAAAAGGAAAATTCCTAGTTTGATGTTATACATCATGCAAATGTAAGAAATTTTTATATTTTTGTAATGATGTTGATTTTTTCTTTAATAAAAAGGAGTTTTCGGATTATCCGTGTTTTTCTGTTGTCCGTGCTATCCCTCCCGGTGATTAACCCGGATAATCGGGAGTGCACTGTAGCTTGTAAATGATGTTCTACGGCTAAGTTTCGAACAAATTTTGTGCATTCTATAGTTTGCATTTGTATCGACGATATTACCGATTTACTAAGAACCCTGAAATAAGGGACAGGTTTTCGGTATTTTAAAAGTATTGCAGCAAACATTAAATTAAATCATTTTATCATGGTTTAGAAATAAATAGCAAAACTAAAAAAATAATAAATACTCCTCCAGGTATGTTTTTCAGTTAAATTGTTCCACCGATTAATCAAACAACTGGTTTTTGTTTCTGATTAAAGGCGCCTGCATACCTCCATTCATATCATTTCGAGATTTTATAAAATGGGAAAAATCGTTTTTGGCCTTCCATGGCAATAAAATTATCGTATTCTATTTTAAAACCAATTACGCGTAATAAGCTACTGGTCTAGATGTACAGGGTAGTCATAAATTATTGGACCTATTTCAAAAATTAATAAAAAAACTAATAATAAGAACTACGTTTTTTTTATAAAAAAATGAAACCGCATTAAAAAAAAATCAGATAGCTAACGCGCCGTTACGGCGGTCTAGGTAGTCGTAAATTATTGGACATCTCCTGAGAGCCATTATCTACGAAACTATTAAAGCCAGAAGAAAAATAAAAGCATATATTTGTAGGAAATTTTACGCTCTTTAATTTATTAAATCAATTGAAATTCTAAAACTGGATAGTTTTCGAGATATTCAAGAAAATCTAATAAAGGTAAAACAAAAACGCGCATCGTCTTCTGATGATCGTTAGCCATTGCTTATGAAAATCTCTCGCTGTAGCAAATTTAGAACGCCGTAATGTTACGTCACCTATCCGAAAAACTTTTTTATTTGCTATATCATTTTTAAAAAAAACGCAGTTATAACATAATTAGTTTTTTTTATTAATTTTTGAAAAAATGGGTCGAATAACTTATGACTATCCTGTAATTCAATCGCTTTAAATGTAGACGCTTCAATGATTCAGAAAGATTTGAAACTATCAGCGCCTTCAAATTAAAATTTTCGTTTTCTAATTATGAAACAATTTCTTCGAATCTCACACGTGATTGTCTTTCTTGGATTACATAGTTGTTATATAAATGGATGTAAACATTCTAATTTAAGTATTTTTAAGTGAATGTGATTATTAATTTATGACTTTTCTTCGATAATCGTTGATCAAGTTTTAAAATGTTTGCATCGCCGCCAAAAAACTGCAGTATGGAAAAATTATGATGAAGTATCTATACATTTCACTATCTATATGCTTTCGTTTAATCGAAATCAGTGGTAAAAAATTGGTTTTTATTATTAAATCCTTTTAAATATAATTAAGATAGATTGGACATCATCAAATATGAAAAACATGAATGATACTTATCATTGGGGCTACAAAGCTGTGGTGCCCTTTGCAATTATTGCAGAAATTAATGAATTCTATTTTTGGTGGCACTCGTCGACATTTCCTTGCTGATCTTATGCAAATAAAGATAAAAATCTTTTTTTAATCACATCTTATCACGGCAGTTTGGTTGTGTAGCCTAATGTCCTTCTCGAAATCTCGCCTCACGTCAAAAAACGGCTTAGAACACTTTCTCGGCTGCTGCTCAAAATCACTCGAAAAATCGGTTAGAAAGCATGTTCAGATGACGTATGAATAGGGAAGAGCGATGTTATTGGAACTGCAACTCTGAATAGTACTCCAAATCATTCAGAAATTGTCTATGTTTCACTACTTTCTTTTCTATTTCGCTTTGACAACTGCACACCTTCCCGTTTATTACTTATAATTTAAATATTTTCTTTTCCCTCTTGTTCTGAATTAATTATTCAGATTAAAATATATGCACTCCGTAGAGAAAAATAGACATATTTTGGAGCACATTTTCAAGCCAGTGCTCCGGCATGCACTAAGAACGGAGCAGGTTAGACATTAAAAGCTTTTGGTTTGATAATTTTAAAATGTCAAATTCTTAAATTTTCTGCATTGAATGTAAAAATGTTGGATGGCATTTTTTAGACACCTTTTGCAGTAATGCTTTTTGTGTTGAGGAGCCGCCATTGAAACTTAAGAAAAAAATACTTCGTCTTTTATTTGAGCTGAAGGAGTTTTGCGAGCAATAAAGGATCCGACGACGACGACGACGACGAGAGACGAATTTGTAGGTGGAGTACTTGAGCACAATGGCCCGCTACCTCCAGGAAGATAATACATGATTAAAAGTTACATTGCATGCGTGGGAGTAATTAGTATAGTAGGAAGTTAAGTTGCCTAGTGGTTTAGTAGCATAGAGGGGTGGCTAGCACCATGTGTATAAAGGATCCCTAAGGTTAAATTTGACAGCCAACCGAAATCACTTTTTTTTTATGCAGAATCAATCATTTACAGCATAAAAATGATTTCACTGGATCAGTATAAAAGCTTGTGCTGCCAAAAATCAGTTCCTCCAAGAAAATTCTTTTTCACGCAGTTAGTCAAGATGTATGAATAACGAGAAGTAAGAATAATATTTCGCATATTTTTTATTTGATTTGATAAAAAAGCAATCCATACATTTTTTTAATTGTGTTGTAAGTTTCGGAACACTTTATGTTACGATTTATGTTTAATTCTCTCATTTCAGAACGGGGAAATGTTTTTATAGTAATCGAATACAAGACATTTGCTTAAAAAGACCGTACAAAAACGCTTACAAAATCTTTTTGAAAGCGTTATTTATTAAAACTATGTATTAAATAGTATACAAATGAATGCTTAATCTTTATATGCAGCTTTTTGTTTTTGCGCTTAATTTTTTATGGGAAATATCTTTTACACATCAAATTACTTGGAATTTTCTCAGAGTTTTTTTTAAGAATAAATTCTAATTTTAAAAATCTACGAACAAACCCAATAAACATAATATCTATTAATAACAAATAATGCGTGTAAGTATCTATCATTTGGTGCTGTACAAGACAAAATGTTTGACCTAGAGTTACTAAATTTAGCATTTGAGGGTGTGGGAAATGAGCACCTTTATTTAGAGCGATTTTTTTCAAAATTTTAATTGATGTAAATTAAGATGTAATGCAGTTTTCCCTATATTTAACACATTTTTAAAGACATTTTAAAGTATGATTTGCGATAATACTAGCATCGTTGTGATAAGAGTCAAACCTATTTTATGGTCTCATCAAATCTTTAAATCGTAGGTTTTTGTGCTGTTAAAAAAGATAATTGTCTCTGATACTTTTTAAATCGGGAATTTCACTTAAAACTTACGAAAGGGAGTAAGTTTTTTTTTAGCTTATGGATATCAGATTTGCAGCATACGGATGTAACAAATTTTCTCCTCTGAGCTTTGTTCTGAACATATGATAATTTACATTTCTGGATTACATTTCGCACGAAATATATTTATAATGTGATAGAGTTATTTATATTGTTGCTATGTTTTTTTATATTTTCTAGATACATTTAGCTCTGCATTTCATAAGAAAATGGTAAATTTCCTTATTTTTAGGGTAAAAACAAAATAAGTAAAATTACCACCATAAACACATTATAGCAATTAGAGTTTAAAAGCAACCAACTAGAAAAAGTAGAATAAACAAATTTAAAAACATTTTAACTTAAACTTTAAACAGAAACAACAAAATTTAAACAATAAAATTCAAACAATGTTTAAGTTGCGAGCAATTTCAGCTGCATACAAAAAACAAAACTATTTTTGGCGTAACGCAAGCTTCTTACAGAAAATTTTTCCAAATATTTTGAGTCCATTTCGAATTTAGTCCTTAGCTCTTGACAAAGTGGACTAGAATGGATACCTTGTTTGTTTAATTTGATTCTCTCGGAGTATTTTTCTTAGTTTTTTGCTTTCTTTGAATGATTTTGATTTCCCCATTATAGCAATTAGTTTATTATTCATTTATATGTCATAGTTAGCTATATTATGCGCAATTTGTGTGATTTATATCACAATTGTGCATGACGAAAATAAATAAAAAAATCTTTATTTAATCTTATTAATAATTTTTTATTTTAGTGACTTTTATTTAGTTTTTTTAGAGACCCATTCTACTTTATACTTTTTTAACTGTTGAATGCAAGGATCTAAATCATTAGCTTCATAAGGTGCAAAGCAGTGAATGCGTTTTCTTCCTTTTATGAATCAAATTTTAATTCAAATTCCAATACATCTTTTGTGCACTGATTTCTTTATTTTTTCTATTTTTTTTGGTGTTTTGTATAATCTAATGCTTTCTATTTATCAAAAATTGAAAAAGTTGAACAATTAAATTAAAATTTGTTGACATTACTCAATTAATTCTATTAATATGATGGACGAACTAGCTGATCGCGGAAGGTGCCTATTTATGAATACAGAAATTTCTTAGAAAGTTTAATAATTTATTCCTGCATGTTATCTTTTAATTTAAAGAGATTGAAATGCTACATTTCAAGTTTCAAAAAGTATTCGAAGCGTTTAGATAGGCTGAAATTTTTATTTGTTATCATTTGGTGTTATCATAATTGGTCATAAAGCATTTCCTTAGTGAGGATTTTTAAAACAATCAATTTTAGATACACAACTATCCAACTGCAGAAATTATATTTTCAACCAAAATGAATATGTCTGCTCAAAATTGGATATCACTCAGTGATTATGTTTCATTTTATTTGAAATTGATGGCTATGACTTATTTAACTATGTGCAGTCACTCACATTCATTTATTTTTTATTTATTTGTATAAACTAGAGAGTTTATTGGACAAAAGAGTACCAAGATTTTTTTAAACAAAAGTTATGCCTTTTTCTTAAATAACTTCTATTACCTGCGCTACTCTTGCCCTACGTGAAGATGATAGACACTAGTGAAGAAGAACTTCAAGTAAAAATACAGGGTGTTCAGATACTACGACGACAAACTCAGAGGGTTGTTAGCTGAATACAAAATGTAATGGAATTTGGTGTCACAAACGATGTTGAGGTGCTGAAAATTGTGAAAACACGTATGCAGTATACGTATAAAAGTTGCCGATATCCGAAGCATCAAAATTGCCCTACACACATTTAGACGTTATTTATAAAGATATTTAAAACAATTTTTGCCGAAATCGGAAAAATTAAAGCGTAAGTTAAAGCTTGGACGAAAGCAGCTCCCTGTCAAAATGTGTACTTTGTTGATATCACAGCTTAAATCTTTTCCAAAAACGCTACTTGTTGTCTCCGGAATATCTCAGCACTTTGCATAACGATAAATATAGAAGTTTACATACCTCTGTCCAAAAGATTATCTTCCAAGGGATATAAATGACTTAGTTAATAAAAATTTCAAAACCAAGTTACCTCTTTAGGAAAATAGCATCTCTTAATGGCATTTAAAGAATGAAAATAGGATATACCTTGGATAATTCATTCCTAAGTCGCACCAGCCCAGATCATTTGTACCACCGCACTGCAGCTCCATTGGTGGCACATTTTCATCTTGGTGTCTTGCAGATGATTCTTGCGGAGCTTCTGTTTTCACAAAATGAAGGTTCGATGCTGCCCAATCTTCACCTTTAGTTTTCGTGACAGCTCCTTTTTTGTAGGACACGGGATGAGCCTTGACTTTGTATCCCTGCAACGGATTGTCCGCCGAAGCAATGACGCGGGCTTTGGTGGCTGTCACTTTTTCAGAGTCTGCTTCCACGACATGAACTCTGAAATATTGTTCAGAGAATGAAACACTTAATATCTTCCATCATTTCCCGCAGAAGTTTTGAAAGAATTCAATGACACCCGTTTGTTTTAAAATAAGGTGAATGAACTTTAATTCCTTGGCAATGACTGAGGCAATGCCAAGGAATACAATGGCGGCGACTGAGTGGGAAAAGTAGAGGGCAAAAACATTATAGACATCTAAAGGTACCCGAGAATATAGGTGGTAAACAAGAAAATTTAAAAATTAGGTTAAAATATTAGCTAGTTTCCTCTGAAACTAATGCTTTTTTTATAATTCCTAGTTTCAGGCAGCTAATAAAATAAAATTTAAATTTTCCTGTAAAAAGTAGGGGGATACTGCCCCCCGACTCACCGCCACTGTTCCTTGGGTACATTTGAAGGCTAACAGTTATTGTGTACTTGTTTTGTCTAAGTTCAAGATTACCAGTTTAACTCGTCACTTACCTTGACATAGTGTTTAACATGTATAACAGGATATTTTTATAATTTCTAAATGGGAGATGTCTCTATTAAACTAAAATCTTTTTAATTGGCAAGATGAAATGTTGTCATTTAATACAAAAAATATCAATCAAAATTAAAAGATTTATAATGATGTAGTTAATTACTCTTATTATATTAATAATTCTTACACACCTGCGGATAGAAAACAGATATAAAGTCCTATCTAACAAATCTATAAAGAACAAGTAATTGTTTGAAGGTCGCTGCTTTGAAATTTATTTTACTTCTACCAACGATGAAGTTTACTTCCCAACAAAATCTGTGTTTAAGAAACGATAATGATTTAAAGTATTAAGTAAAAAATGGAAGCAGAAACTTCCATTTTTTAAAACCTCTAATAAGAATTTCACGAAATTATTTCAAGTTGAGTTGACTTGTTTTTTCGTAAAAGACATTAATCTATAACATTTACTAAGTATTTTAAATTATTTTATCCCTAAATTACCGATTAAAATGAACTTTAATGATGGTTATAATTGTTAAGATAATTAAATAATCAGGCTGATTGCAAATAACACTTTGATTTTGCTTTGCGCCATGCTAACAGGAAAATAGTTTAGCACTTTCCAATCAGCCTAATGCATTAACTGCTTGGGTTCATTACAATGAAAGCTTATTGCAAAGAACCTTATCAGAAAATATACAATGTTTTACTGAAGAAGCCTGTTTCATTCAGGCTTAATGCAATAAAATTTATTAAAAATATACATGCATATAAAGAAAGATTGTTCTTTCAGCATTCAGTCCTTTTCTCAGCGATCTTTGGAGTTAGTTATCAGTTGCACAGGTAAGAAAAATGTATCTTAAAAATTGCGCAAAAATTATTGCTTAAGAATTTTTTACTGTTACAATAATTATATAATAAATGTTATTGTTCGCACAAACTATTAAATGAAAATTAAGAGACAATGGTAGACTAAAATTAGTAAGCCAAATTAAACAATAATCATTAGAGAGACATGTAAACAAATATGAAAGAGTTCACTGTATTGAAATAAATGAAAATGGAGTTAGAGCTGGCATTTATAAGAACAATATTGAAAGCTAGTCTTATTTGGTTTACTATACGTGATCTGCCATTGTATTATAATCACGCATCTAATATGAAAATTTGCGCATTAAGGGTTGGGATTGCCCTAATTTCCATACCCTTCACATTTATTTGGGGAAACTGTAAGCTTACCTCTTAGCTTCAATCTCTTTTGGCTCTATGAGAATAGCTTTCATAGGCTTGTACGATGATCCTCCCCTCATGACTTTCCTAGCCGTTAGCACTTTAGGCTGCCCAGCTGTATGAGCTTTAATGAAAGTTACATGACCACCTGATGATCCCATGAGGTCATCCATCTCGTAAGAAACTTCTCCTTTGTTCCACCGACCCGGTTTACGGTCATCTTCATCACTGTCTCCTTGGGAGAAAGGAACAACGCCATAGTGATACCTAAAATCGAATATATGTATAAGAACCAGTAAGAATACATCAAAAGAGAATGCAAAAACGTTTTTTACATAGATAGGTTTTAATATCTATCCTCATTTAGATAATTTTGACTGCGAAGGAAGAATTTTTGAAGCTTCCAACGATAAAAATACAATTCTCTTTAGTTTTTTAGAATGACAGAATTTCTCGGAAAAACGAAACAGAGAAGCTCTTTTCGTCTAAGTCTGATTTTTGCATATAAAAAAGTAATCCTTTTATATTTGTACCTGAGAGGTAAACTATCTTAAGTCCAGTTTTGCTAATTGTGATGTTTGATTATCCTGACCCTATGTTTGATGTGCAAAGTGTTATAGATATAGGTTGACAAGAACTAAAGATAGCCGCTGTCAAAAAATAAATTGCGCCTTTGCAAAACATTGCGATCTGGAACTTCTTTTGGCTCTCCTCTAAAATGTTAAAAATGTTACTTAAGATAGTTTACCTCTGACGTACAGATATATGACTATAATACCAGAGTAATTAAAAAAATCAGCATGCTTGAATTATAGAGAAAAAAGTTGCAAGTTTCTGAATTCCCTCATAAATTGTATTGTGTTTCATCTTCATATTTAAATGCAAATTGAATTTCCAGTTTGTGTGTCCTATAACTCCTTCCAAATCCAAGGACAACAACGATTTAAAAAGTATTTCTGAAAAGATTCAGTAATTTTCTACCATTCAGAAAAACCTGTAAAACGATCAAATTTCCAGGGGAAAAAAAACCGTCTTTCATTAATGAATGCTGTAAAAAAGAATTTTATCCCATTTGAAACCAACCTGGAAGCTTGTCGTGGAGGGCTGGGTATCTGTGATGCATAATCCCTTGTTGTGAGGTATCGATTTGATTTACTAGAGTCTTCTGAATCTACGTCTTTTAAGGAGAGTGTAAGGCTTGTTGGTAGAAACGGTTGTCCTTTTTCAGGCATTGCTTCGGCATTCAGAATATGAATGTTGTCTTTTGGAAGAGTGAGAACAAGCCTTCGACTGGTTCTTGGTCTTTTGCTCATTGTCATGGGCTGGATGAGGACAAAGGGCGGACCTCCCCGCTTGATGGGTCCAACAGTTGTCGTCGATTCGGAGGGTCTTGAGAAAGGAATACGTAAGAAATGCCTGTTTTCGGTGGGTCGCAGTCGATGGGCTTGCATCATATTATGAAAACCCTGCCTTGCTGGAGTGGACGATGACAAGCCGAAAGTGAGAACATGGCAGAACAAGGATGCAATCGTCAGCAACAGTAAAGTGTAAACAGAAGATATCATCTGAAATAATACAAAGGGATTTCACAAATACATTTGGAAAAAAATCGCTCAAATTATTCATCGGTAACAAAATGAAATAAATTGAGTGAAGTGAGATTATTTAAGTTTTATTTCTCTTGTACATGAACCTTTCCCAAACTTCCAAAGTAAAAATGAAGATGATGTTCGCTTCTTTCCATTTTTCAACCATTTTGGTTTTAAAAGAAAACATAATACAAAGTATCAACAATGAAGGTTTAAAAAAATATAAACATGAGCATATTCAATGAATTATTTGAAATTTGGAGCGAAAAGAAACAAAAAAGAGAGTTTGCTATTATTCGCTGGACAACAACAACAAAATGTTTTTGTTCTCCGATGAAACTGGAATGAGAGACTTTAAGTAATTTTCCTTTCAATTTTAAAGTCGCCTACTGTCGGGGTAATTTTCCTGCCTACATGCCAGATGAAAAAGAAAGAAGTCCATTCGCAAAAAGAGAATTCAGTGAAAGAAAATTAGCTCTAGAGATTTGTTGCCAAGCCGGTCAGTGGGAAAATAGTAATTTCTTTTCAAAAGTTAAAACAAAAACATATTCTTTGAAAACTAATTCATTACAAACGCAAAAAGGATTCAGTGGTATCGAATTCTTTCAAAGAATTAAAAATTCAGACGAAACACTTCAAATTGATGGAATCAAAGTACATTTAGAGGCTTTGTTTATCTGTATTAACATCTGTTTAAGCTTAAAATATATTTATCAGAGAAAAAGGTTGATTTATTATGGAAAAAAAATGTCAATTGTAAAAGGAGAGATTGTGCAAAGAAAAATTATATTATTTGATTTTCTATTCATAAAATCATAAATAATTATTAAAAATAGAAAAAAAAAACTTTATAAATATTAACAATAATAGAATTATCTTTATAATAAGACTTTGTATGAAGTCACATTGGGAAAATTGATTTACTTTTGAGGTACGACGAAATTATGGAAATAATTCTTTACATGATAAACAGATGGATTTCAAATATTTAAACAATCAATAATTTTTCAACTTTCTACGTAACCTTAAGTGATAATATCCTGGAGAGGAAAATAATCCGAATTTCATCTAAGTTTTTCAAAATTTAAGATTCCTCAATTTTAAAGAAGAGGAGAGAAGTGGAAGTACGCACCTTTCAGCTGCTCGGATGCGGTGAATTGTGAGTCGCTGTGGGTGAAACGAGGGAAGAAAAAGACACCAGAAACTTGTTTCCTGACCTGCATAACTTTTTTTCACTCCCTAATCCTGAGATCGACACGATTCCCAATCACGTTACGCTCCTTTTATCAATATTCCACAAATGTCATTGGTGGGCCTTCTCACTTGACATTTGTTGATGTTTTCATTCATTCAAATGATGACTCAAAATTCCTCCTCTTGAGGATGAATTTCCGCGTCTTATCATTAGAGATGAATTTCAGTTCGGAAAAAATGGAATGTTTGTAGAATTTGAAAATTTAATTCAGAAAATCTGTTGGAATTCTTTTTAAACATTCGAGACAAATTTCAGTTCTGTAAAGATGGAATGGCACCTAGAATGTTGTTTGTAGATTTTGAAAATTTAATTCCGAAAATCAATTTGAATTCTTTTTAAACATTCGAGATAAATTTCAGTTCTGTGAAGATGGAATGGCACCTAGAATGTTGTTTGTAGACTTTGAAAATTTAATTCCGAAAATCAGTTTGAATTCTTTTTAAACATTCGAGATAAATTTCAGTTCGGAAAAGATGTAATGCACCCAGAATGTTATTTGTAGAATTTGAAAATTTAATTCAGAAAATCTGTTGGAATTCTTTTTAAACATTCGAGATAAATGTCAGTTCTGAAAAGATGGAATGGCTCCTAGAATGTTGTCTGTAGAATTTGAAAATTCAATTCCGAAAATCTGTTGGAATTCTTTTTAAATAGAATTTTCGGCAATAAAATGGTTTCAATTCACAAGAATGTATTAGGACTCTTTATATTATTGCATTTATATAAATAGAACTCCTCATCAATACGGAAAAGAGGCGTAAACTGCGTCTGATAGAAGCAGAAAATAAGCATCCTATATAGTAAAATAGAAAACGGAATGCGTTCTACGATCTGCTTCAGAATTTGTGAAGAAATTCATAGAAAGTAAGCTGAAACATCATTTAAAAAAACGATATTTTGATATTATTCTCTTCTTCGAGTAACCTGGAAAATTAGTTAAGCTGTATAAAATAGAAAAATTTGCTGTTTTTTCTGTCTTTTAGCGAAAATGAAAATCTTTTTCCTCTTTTAGCAATTTTACTATTGGGAGTAATTTTTAAAAAGATCTGCTTGCTTTTGTGTTGCCTAATTTCCTAAACTCTCATGAACATATTTTTCACAAAGCAGAATTTCGATATGTCAGCTTAAAATATCTGGTAATAAATTTATTTACAGTATGTACAAAAATCTCTTCTGAAAAGTCTGTTTGATGGCGAAAGTCCTTAAAACCAAGAATTCCCATCAAATAGACTGAATAATACATTAGGGCTAATTAATTGCTTTCGAGGACAATTTATGTTTTAAAGACAAATATTAAATACATAATCCTTAAGAAGAAATCTTGATCTTCAAAAACTATTAAATCCACAATGGAAATGAAGGATATCACAAATATGAGCAGCCATTATTACGTCTAGCATAATCGAAAGAATATTCGGTTGATTTAAAAATTAGTTGACAGAAACTATTGCTATTCTCCTCCTTTATTAATCCTACGGGATTCTCGTTTCTGCATTCTAACATAAATCTGTCAACATAATTTGCTTATATTTCTTTATGTTTTTGCAATATTCACTTGCTTTATTGCTGTAACAACTCAATTGTAGTTTCTGGATTATTCTATGGGAATTTCTATTATAGGTGACTTTCTCAGGCTTCTTTGAATAATTAACCTTTATACTCTGAGATCTCAAAACAAATGGGGATTTTAGTGGAAAGTGTTTTCCCCTTTTCTATGGTCCTTTTGACCCTTTTATATCAGCCATGTTTCATTTTTATTTGTTTTATATTTGCGATTTTTTAGTTTAATTTCCCATACTCATTCTTGTCTTTCTTCATTAACTGTAAACCTAGCCTGGGTGATACAATAAAACTATCTACAGTGTGATTAGGGAACACACTGATAACTCCGAGTGTCAAATGAAATCCTAATGCTTGAGTGGTACAGCATTTGTGTCAGCTTCTGCTCAGAGAAAAATATTCTGCTAGTACAACATTTGTACCACCAAGGTTGAGACTATCTATCTAAAATCCAAAAATAATTAAATACGCTTATCCTATTGCATGAATCAATGAAAAATTCATTTAAAAGATAAGCTTCCGAGTTTTTTCATCCTGAAAACTGGCTCTTCAAGCCTTACCAAACAGTGCAGAAACAGTTACAACGTTCATTTATCTTTTTTAATCCTCCTTGGATCGTTATTTACCAAAATCCTTCAAAGACAACGGCAGAATCGTACGATCATATAAAGAGAAAGTTTGTAACTTTTTCACTTGCTCCTTGAATAAGCTCTTTGGGCTTAAGAAATGAAACGGGGAAACCAGCTAAAGTCGAAGAAAATGCCAAAATATTTTGCCTTTATTTCCATTCTAAACTTCGAAAACCTTATTTAAAAAAAACAATTTTTTTATTGTTTCATATCTTCTTTTCGGCTTACCGCAACGGTCAGTTTTAGAGATAAAATTAGGCCCTTTCTTAATCTTGTTAGTGTGTTTCCCTTGAAGCTTAATAAACAACCGCTTCAACTGCATGTGTTTTGTTTACCTGTTTTCACTAATGCCAGTTATAGATTTGTTAAGCAGCTGAAAATTATTTGCGTAAGAAACTCGAAACATGATATTATTTATTTCGCTCTTTGAAATTTAATTACTGATCGATAATTTTCTTTGTTTAAAAAAATAAAGAAGTAAAATTAGGCCCTTTTTAACTTTGTTAGTGTGTTTTCCTTAAAGCTTACTAAACAACCGCTTCAACTGCATGTATATTGTTTACATGTTTTCACTAATGCCAGTTATAGATTTGTTAAGAAGCTGAAAATCATTTGCGTAAGAAACTCGAAACATGATATTATTTATTTCGCTCTTTGAAATTTGATTAATGATCGATAATTTCCCTTTTTTTGGATTTTTTTTTAAATAAAGAAGTAAACTTCTCGATCTGGGTAAATTTTTTGTATAGTTTCTTCGAATAATTGCGTTATATCGTCAAAACATATAATTTGTAACTTTTTGAATGGTGAGGCTCCGCACTACAAAGTCAGAGGGCCCGGTTTCGATTCCGGGTAAATGCTTGGATGTTGTGCGAGGTACAGACGTTAAAATTTCGTTTTCAGTTCAGTTATGTTACGTCCCACTTTTGAAGCAACACGGCGGCTATTTTGGGATAGACCTCGTAATTCTGAAACGCGGTCAGATAGCGAGGGCGACAATTGAGCTTGCACTCCCTCTCCAAACTTCCGCACCATATCAACGGGAGGACGTTTGACCACTACATATGATTTAACGTGCAACAGGCCCCATATACGGTGGATCTTCAGTTGAATCGGGTTTTGAATCTGGAACGCTCCGACCCCAAAGCCGAGACCTTACCACTAGGCCACCACAGTCACACTGAAGTTCTATATTCACTGCCAGGTGTCTCGTTATAGAAGAGAAGCGACGACACCTCTCTTCACCCACTGAATAAAAATCTTTCGGAACTGTATGTTGTTTTCTTTCTTCATTCACCGTTAAGGCACAAGATACCAACCAATATAATTAATTATAGTTTAGACTTATTTCATTACTTTTCTGGTCGTCCTGCATAAAGAGCCTCCAAAGTATTGTAATTGGGTGGAATTTTCGAAGGATTTTCTGTTAGTATTTTAGTAAAATATTTGGAGACCAGGACAGAAAAAGGATTCCGATTAAAGTTTGTCACACTTGTGTTAAGGTTGCAATAAATTCACTTTTTGTAGTAGCTTACTAGAATAAAGAAATAAATAAGAGTTGAAGACCAGTATTCCGCTACTTTCGCTGTTTCTCAAAAATCAGTAAACATTTTCTCACTTTATCTGAGAATAAATTCCAAGTGCAAGATATAAAGAGATTAATAAAAATCAATCTCTTTATACGCAATAAGAGACAAAATCTCTGAAAAGGCAATATTCCCCAGATGAACAATATCAGAGAAATCTGACTTATAGTACGAGAAAGGACGGCTCGTCCATTTGATATACAGAGCTGCAACATCCCCAACAATCATTCAAAACATTTATTATCTTATTTATCATTTTTTTCATTCATTTGTCGACATTTTCCTATGAGAGTTTGATGATCTTATGTAATCAAAAATATAAGAATCATTCTCAATCCTATTCTATAGCCGCAACTGGTTATGAAAACTTATTGTCTTTCAGAAAAATTTTAACTCAAGCCAAAAGAGAGCTTAGAGCTGTTTCTCAACTCAGAATAGGTCGAAAAAATCAGTTAGTGCTCATGTCCAAATGGCATTTATAGGAAAAGATGTGAGAAAACGCCGTTATTGGGCTGCAGGGCTAAGCAGCTTATCCCTAATCATAGAGAAGTTTAGATATTGGATCTCTTCCCGTCTATTCCTTTCTGTTTGGCCCGATCCTAAATTGTTTTCTTTGGCTTTAAATTTTTTTAACCATTTCGTTTTAATGTTCGTGCGAATTTCTGCCTGCTCCGTGTTATTAGAATGCTATTTTCATTTTTCTTGTTATAAATCAAGCGTTCAAATAAAGATATTTCTTCGAGAAAGAGAAAAATAAACATATTTTGGAGTCCATTTTTAAACCAGAGCTTCAACGACATCAAAACCTGTTTATTTAATGCTATTACATTGCAAAAATTGAAATCTAACGCTGAATGTAGTTATTTTGGGCGAATAGAAGTTAAGAAACAATTTTTAAAATAATTTCTGTAGTAGAGGGAGTTGGGGTAGATTGATACGCGGGAACAATGATACAGTCCATAAATTTTGATTATTGGAATGGCTCAAGATGTTCACATCCCCTCATATATATGCCATTTTAACCTTTCTCACAGGGTATATTCTTCGGCCATGTTCAGTCATAAGTTAATTTACGAATGAATCAAACCGCTAATCTTCTCGTCTAAGTAAATTTTATTCGAAGTGCGCGTTGTGTGATTGCTTTAACTAGTTACGTTTTTCTGCCAGGAAATCTGCTCCAAAGGTAGAAAAAACATTTATTTTTCTGAACTATATTAAGTTTTCAGGTTTTCTAGCGTTGGTTTTGCGTGACCACTTGTTTTAAGTAAAAGGTCTCTAGGGCAGATTGATACAATTGACTTCGGGGCACATTGATACGTATCTTCTGTGTGTATCAATGCCTTTAACAGCAACTACTTTGCAAAATCGTCTTCAGAAATGGAAAAAAAACTTTAAAATGAACTATCTAATAGAGACACGCAATTAAGTATGTATTTAAACAATGAAAACGGTTTGAATTTCATTGCAAAAATGAAAAGTATTGTTGTAAATTAAGTTTAAAATATTTTTTTACGAATTTATTAAAATTTTGAAAAAATAATTAACGTAAACTTAATTAATATCATTGAAAGATTATTTTATGCATTTTCAGATGGTGTGAAAATTATTTTTGTGCTATATCATTTCCGTAAGTCATCAAGGAAGAACACGAAAGTTTCCCTTAATTTTTAATTAATTAAAATTTCCCAAAACTGCTTCGAGGTGCACGTTCCCTCCCTCCAAAGTATTTTTGCATACACATTTTAATATATTATTTGTAGAGATAAATTATTTTATGAGGCATTATTGTATCATTTTTCCAGTCTCATTTAAAATGTTGAATTTTGATTAAAATAAAAGTTTGTTACATTGTTAAACTTTTAAATCTTGATTTGGAATACAAAGTTTATTGATGAAACAAATTTTGTTTTGATCCCACACCTATTAATTATCATTTTTTCGACATTTCCGTGTGTATCAATATGATGAGGCACATTGATACAATTCCATTTTTAGGAAAAAAGTGTAATAAGTATTTTATTATGTCATTTATGACCAAAACTCGACTGAAATCCCTTATTAGATTAACAAATGTATAAATATAGTGCATTAGTTCTAATCATTACCGTTAGTAAAATCACTTTTTTAGCTTTCCAAAAAAAGTGTATCGATGTCCCTGCATTCCCCCTACTGTTATATGTAGTCTCAGCTAACGAATCACCAACAGATATAAAATTATTATTTATATTTGGAACACTCACACTGACAGCTCTGATGGTATGGGTTTTTCTAAAATTCAATATAGGCGAATACTATTTGGATAAAAAAATTAAGAGGTACAACTGTATGTGTTTCCATTCTGGAAGTACAAGTGAAAAAATTTAACAAAAAATATTAAAAATTAAGGCCACAGAGGGAATATTATTTGACTATTAAGTCATTCCCTTGACAGAAAATGTATCCATATTAGAACTCCGATGGCGGGTGGCGCTTTGAATAAGGCCACAGAGGGAATATTATTTGACTATTAAGTCATTTCCCTGACAGAAAATTTATCTATATTAGAACTCCGATGGCGAGTGGCACTTTGAAAAAGTTCGCCATTCGAGTTCTCTTCCATATTTTCCATTTTATTTTTTTAATCATAATGTATTGTAATTTTTATTGAAGCATGATTTTTGTAGTTTGTTTCTATCTTAATTGATTAGTTGATTATGGACAATATTGTTGAAGCAATTACTGGATGCGCTGCTGCGTTGCGCGCAAAAAGGTATATTGTTATCACTATTGTTTACTTCTTCTGTATTTTCTTTTTTGTAATTTAATATTTTTCCATTCTGGACATTTTACGCATTTCGCTTTGCAATCAAATATTTTAAAAGATTGACATGTGAGAAATGATACGAAGTGGAAATTTTATACAATATTTTAAAACTTAATCCGCGTTTGTACTTATATTTTGAAATAACTCCGCTTTTAATGGTCACATTAACGGATGTGACAGTTATATTTATTCCATTTGTTCGCTTACATTACTCGATGTATGCTATGATATCAATCCATTATTGCGTTTACATATAAGTTCGAAAAAGGGGGGAAACTATATTATTCACTAAACAAACTGATAATTAAAGTAGCTTAATTGCTTTGTATTCAGCTTTCTGCTCCTATGATACTAAACTTGTGTTCTTTTTCAATGTTATGATCGAATGAGGCTAATCTGTTCGGATTCAAAGGATTACTTCGAATCTAGAACATGCTGGCATTAACGGAAGATTCTGCATTCCGATTAAACATCTTCCAATGAAGGATGGAGAACTTTTATCAACTGTGGCTAAAAATTCATGCTTCTTGACACAAACTATGCTATTGAGGAGATCCATATCTTTAATCAACAAATTCTTCTTTTGTTTTTATATAACGCATGGATAAACACGATCTACACACAAGATAATCTTCTCTAAAGCTTACTAAAAGTTATCAAATCACTTGTTCGACTAAATGTACTAATGGGGTTTATAAGAATAACATAAATAGGGTTGTCTTTTCAAAACGTATACTCTTTTATTAATTGACAGGAAAAATACATTTTACAAAAAGCACATCACATACACAGTGAAAAAAGTTTGTTAAAATGGTAAATCATGTACATAAAATACAAAACTACTTCTCGCAAACGCTCTTAATTCGTTAAGAAAACCCTATCTTACTTTTTATGAAAACTTTATGCTTTTGACCTTTTCATCTTTGTCAATATATTACGAAAGAATTCGGTGCTTTATGTGTTCTGCAACAGCAATGCGTATAGACGAGAAAAAATATTATTTTATGGGCCTTTCTTTATATATAGTAGGCAAGTTACTGCAAAAATTTAAAGAATAAAAATTCAAGACTGAAGAAGGAGTCTCGCGCAAAGTTAAATAATTTTGCTATGGATTTATAGAAGAAAGTTAGGAATATTCGAAAGCGAAATTTTCTAATCTTCATGGGTATAGTTCGAATAATAAATTATCAAATTCAGATAACTGTTGTCAGTTGTTAAAATAGTTGCTGTGTGATTCACATCCAAAAATACGATTTTTTTTATACTTTCTTGTATATGAAGACATAAATACGAATTAAGGGAAGTTTTAATTGTGAAAGAGGGGAGAAATACAATAATATTAACAAACAACGAATGAAAAAGAACGAGAAGGAATAAGAATCTGGTGGATGATGTCATCAGAGGCCTTCATCCATGCAGATTCAAAAATAGAATAGGTTTTCTGTAAAGGAAAAACGACTTTAAGGTCTAAATTTGAATTTTCCTCTAAGGCCTGAACCTATTCCGGAACAAATTGGAAAGAAAAACATTTATCCACAAAGAAGAAATTCAAAACAGCCTCAAAAAATTCTTGTATACGAAGTATCGAACAGAAAGAACTGAAATCGTCAAAAAATTCGACTTCAGGATTTTGATGAATCTCCACATTTTAGACCTCTTCGAATCGGAAAAAAAAATGGAATTACGTCTGTCTGTCCAACTGATTACTTGTTTGTGAAGAAGATAACGGGAAGCAAGTCTGTTTGTCTGTCCGTGCGCATGTAAACACAATAACTTAAGGGGAGTTGGAACCCTTATTCCGAAAATGTTAAATTGGCCACTTCGATGTACCCTTTCTGGAAATCTGTTATAGATTCATGTTTGAAATTTTTTATACAAGTAAAGTACATCTTTCTGATTATATTAAAAGGATTTTTTTTTAAATTCAAAAATTTATTTGTTACAAATTTGTTTGTGTCAAAATAGAGTAAAATTTCACTATGACTAATTAAATATTTTGTAAATTTATAAAAAAATTAAAAATTAACCAAAAGATACATTCAGTATAAGGACAAAGGTGCACTTTACTTTCATAAAAAATTTCAAACATGCAACTATAACAGATTTTGGGAAAAGGTACATCGAAATGGCCAATTTAACATTTTTTGCTTTGACACAAAAAAATTTGTAAAAAACAAATTTTTGAATTAAAAAAAATTCTTTCAATATAACCAGAAAAATGTAATTTACTTACAGAAAAACTTTCAAACATGAATTTATAACAGATTTCGAGAACGGGTACATCGAAGTGGCCAATTTAACATTTTCGGAATTAGGGTTCCAACTCCCCTTAAAAACACAAGAGCTAGATAGATGAAATTTGGCATACGGTTTTATCACCAGAATTGTCCAAATATCAAATTTTGGGCTAAATCTGTCAACTAGTTGACTGTCGGTTGTTTTGTGAACGTGGCAATTCAAAAATGCAACAAGCTAGATAAAAGAAATGTGATTCGAAGTCTTCACGCCAAAATTATAGACTTGTGTCAGAATTTCGATCTGATCGCTCAAAGGAAAGAGGTACACGACGCATTTCGATTCTCTTCAGTGTACGACGAAAGTAAACATAAAACGTGCCATATTCTGAAGGTGTACGATAAGTACAAAGGAAGACCACGCCCAGTGGTTAATATACGAGCTAATATGAGGTTGTAGCTTCTTCTAGACTTAATATGAGATTCTTGCTTTTAATTAACTTTTATTTTTAATACAATTTTAAAAAATACTTTTGATATTGTAAACTCTAACCAGTCATTTTAAAATAAAGATTATTTTATGAGATTATGTTTAAGCCATTGAAATTTGTCATAATTATCTGGTTAGGTATGAATGTTATTTCGTGTAAAAGGATAAGCAATAGTGTTTCGCGGTTAGTAGGTTACATGAAAAGCCTCGTCACTTTAATTAACCCCTGTCTGGTTTCTAGACATACGATGAAGTCGTAAACACACAAATGAAATGATGCAAACTTTAAAAAAGGAATAATAATCTTTAAATTCTGATAATAAGTTCAGATCAGTTTAGCATCTATGGAAATAATAACTTTTCAATAAACAGCCCTTAAATTATAGGATGCTCGAAATCTTTTTCTGGTATTGCAGAATACAATCAAAAAGAAACAAAGTGATCACTTAGAAATATTTCTCAGAATGAATTACAAGATTTTAAAAATCTCTCTGTCAGTTCTTATTTTCCTTTTATTATAATATTGAAATTTCAATGAATATGACTTGAAGTTAGTAATACTTCAACTTTATACACATTATGTAGTTTCAACTTTAGAAATATTATGTAGTTTGACGTTAACAGCGAAAAGGATAAAAAAAATAAATATTTAAAAGTAATTTTTAATCGGAGGGAGCAATATACATTTTTCCTCCCTCCCAAATATCCTATTTGACCTTTCAACATAAGATAACTGTAATAGTACAGCAATCTAACACACGGTAGCCAATGTAAGTTTGAATACTGAAAGTCAATGTTCTGTGAAACGGAACTTTGAAACTCTTTGCTGTCACACTATTCGAATGAAACTTTTCTGTCACATTATTCTACAGTAAGTCTTTTCTGTCGCATTATTCTATAGTAAGTCTTTTCTGTCGCATTATTCTATAGTAAGTCTTTTCTGTC